>JZKD02S1639463.1:81620-95153 GCA_000966675.3 Picea glauca | reverse complement strand
GTGTGAGCTTTATCATGTGTAGGAATATGTGAAGGATTAATTCAAAAGACTTCTCGAATACTTCCTCCACCATTTCAATATGTGAGGAGATAATTCATTCCTAATCCAAGGAGAACATCATGGAGATTTGGTTGTCATATCTTATCCAAGATATATGAGAGATATGTGTGAGGATTTGAAGGGATTATATTTTTTAATAAAGGGAAATGGGTTGAGAGAAAAGTGGATCTGTAATTATGAGATGTTTATCTTATTTTCAAATCTCTCATGTATAAAAGAGAGTGCCTTCTCTTCATGGGGAAGAGAATCATTATTATGTAGATTGAGGAGGAGAATTATTATTATGTAGATTGAGAGAAGAATTCATTATTATGTAGATTAAGGGAATTGTTATGATATAGGTTCTTGAGGAGACTTGTTATGATGTAGATTGGATTCATGAAGAGACTCCTTTTGTAAACCTACATGTTGAAGATTAATGCAAGTTTGGATTTAGTGATTTTGTCTCTCGTAGAAGTTAGCATCTGGTGATCTAAAGATTCCATGTTGGCATCGACAAGGGGCACCGATCCAGCTTGGTAAGCTTATTGTAAATTGTTAGTGTAGATTTTCATTTCATGTATTTGTTATTTTGATTTCATGTTATTTTGTTCGATTTCACTATCCGAATTTGTTGCAAAGTGTGGTAATGCAGGAAGAGTTGGATATCCATATTTCACCATACATGAGCTTTAATGGAGCATTCCACTTGTTAGTTTAATTGTTTCAGGAGATAGAATCAAAGTTCATATTTTATTTTCATGAGCCATCAATGAACATGTCCATCACCTGAGCAAGAGATTTTGCTTGTTTATGAGTTTTGTTTTCCATCTTTCGAGTTATGTGAAGATTGTTATTTTTAAGAGTGTGTTGGTTTCTAAATGGTTTTCTTATCTAATATATACTAAACAGACATAGGAACCTATCTGTTATCGCACATATAGTGCATCAACTCTACTGATTACGAATCTTGGTTGATAATTTATGTTTGGTAATATATTATGCAAATAATTGCACCAACAAATACTCGGATATCTTCTTGTCACCTACCATGGTACCTCTGCACTGCTAGGTCAAGCACCCCATTGATCTGACCCCCGACGCATCGCTTCCCAATGGGCCAGTCTATCTCCACTCTCTATTAGAGAATGAGGAGATCAAGCGATAAATCCAAGAACTTCTCCACAAGGGGCACATCCATCCTAGCTCATCACCTTGTGGGAGCCCAATCATGTTAGTATAGAAGAAAGATGGAACCTTGTGACTCTGCATTGATTACCAAGATCTGAATAAAATCACAGTTAGAAACTGGTAGTCGATTCCCCAAATTGACGACCTCCTTGATCAACTCATGGGGGGGAAATAATTCAATAAGATTGATCTGAAGTTTGGATACCACCAGGTCCCAATAGATCATACAGATGTTCGGAAGACCTCCTTCAAGTCAAAGGAAGGCCTTTTTGAATGGTTGGTTATGCCCTTTGGTTTGATAAATTCTCCAACCACTTTCATGAGAATGATGGACGATATCCTACAACCATTCACTAATACTTTTGTAGTGGTGTATATGGATGACATTCTCATTTACAACAAGACTTGGGCCGAACACTTGCATCATATTCAGCAGGTGCTACACACCCTGCGGAAACACAAGCTATATTCCAACTTGGAAAAATGCTCCTTCAGCATGGACAGGGTCCATTACATGGGATACATCATTGATCAACATGGTGTACATGTGGATCCAGCCAAGATCCAAGTTATCCGTAACTGGCTAACCCCAACCACACTCACTGAGCTTCAAAGCTTCTTGGTCCTTGCCAATTTCTACCGCAGGTTCTTGTTGGGATTCTCCCATATTGCATGGGCCCTTAGCCAAATAACCATGGGTGGTGACAAGGTTAAATTTGTGTGGGGTCGGTCCCAACAACAAGAGTTCGATGATTTGAAGCAACTCTTGTTCTCAACCCAAATACTTTCACTACCAGACCTGCAACAACCCTTTGAGATCAAGACATATGCTTCAGACTATGATGTGGGCATCATTCTCACTCAGCACGGCCATCCCGTGGCCTATCATAGTGAGAAACTATCATATGATGTTCGTAAGTACCCTACTCATGACAAGGAAATGTGATCCATTGTGCAAGCCTGTCGCCAGTGGAGACATTACATTCTTGGGAAAGAGATAGTCATCCACACTAATCATAAGCCACTACAGTTCATGTAGACACAAGGAAAATTACAGAATGACTACCATCAAAAGTGGTCCACATACTTGTAGCAATTCCACCTCAACATAAAGTATAAAACAAGAAGCACTAATCATGTCGTTGATTGCCTCAGTAGACCACCAGTCGCGACACTCACCACGGTGTTAGACTCTTGCAATCATGAGACCTCTGGATGGACCTAACTGTATGAGACAGACCCAAAATTTTCCACCACCTACCAAATGTTGGGTTTAAATGCAGTTCTCAATAATTTCCATCTTCGAGATGGGTTGTTATGTCATCTAGGCCATATCTGTGTTCCATCAAGCGAGCAAGAAAAGCTGATCTAGGAAGCCCACTACAGTCGGGTGGCAGGACACTTCGCTATCAAAAATACAGTGCCGATGCTACAAAAACATTCCTACTGGCCGAAACTTCGACAAGAGGTCAGGAGGTATATCAGGTCCTGCATTGTCTGCACTATTGCCAAACCGACGACTAAGAAACATGGCATGTACACCCCTCTTCCTACTCCTAATAGGCCATGGGAATCCATCACAATGGAATACATGTCGGGCCTCCCATCCACCAAGAGGGGAAATTACTATGTTTTTGTGGTTGTTGATCGCTTTTCTAAGATGGTGATTCTGGTTGCCTGCAATAAGAGCATCATAGAAGAGGCCACTGCCAATCTCTTCATTGAACGAGTCTGGGTACATTTTCAAATCCCCAAAACCATTGTCTTAAATCAAGACAATATATTTCTCATCGCATTCTAGTTGAGCCTCTGGTCACTGTTGGACACCAAGCTCACCAAATCCACGACCTTCCATCCCTAGACAAAAGGCCAAACCGAGGTCATAAATCAAATGATTGTGCATATCCTTCACATGTATAATTCATATCACCCTCGCACATGGGATGAGATCCTTACCTATGTCCATAATAGCTACAACCGAGCCCTGCATAGCTCAACCGACCACAACCCCTTTCAGGTGGGGTTGGGAGTCCATCCATTGGGTCCCATAGATGTTGTGCTTCCCCTTGCAGTAACCTCGAACAACTCATCCCATGTTCCAAATATAGATGGAAAATCCACCTGTTTCATTGATCAGATCCAACACATCCACCAATAGGGTCAGGATATCCTACAAAATTCTAATTACAAGTACAAGAAGCGCCATGATCAATATCGGGTGCCACATTAGTTTCAGGTGGGCGACAAAGTTTGGTTGCACTTATATAAAGAACACCTTATAGGACCCCATCATAAGCCTCACACTCTATTATGAATCATACAATATCACCAAGGACATGGGGGATAATTCCTTTGAGCTCAACATTCCTCCTTTCCTTGGCCTGCACCCAGTGTTCAACATGGATCTCCTTCACCCTTATTTCCCACCATTATTTGACACCTCAAAAGTAGCAGAACAAATGACACCAAAAGAGCTCAACCCCGAATGCATACAATAGGAATCCAGTGATTATATTCTGGACACACAGATCAAGGGAACTCAATAACAAAGGATCCAACTTTATCGAGTCGTCAAAGCAGGGCAACTCCTGCACCAGGTAAGGGGCTCACCCAGGGCCAAATTTAGCAGAAATTTCCTCATCTTATGGGGGAAATCAACGCAATGGAGACCATTGCTTCCTAAGGAGGGAGGATTGATCTAGGTGGATATCAGTGGCCACCCGCCTTTTCCAACTGGCTCAAAATAGTTTTTTGGAAATTTTGGTAATTTACTATTTTTAGTAGTTTTTCACTTCTGGAGCCGTTTTGAGGCCCTAAACGATGTTTTTTGGGAAAATAGGGAGAAATATGGAAGTTCCATGGATATTTCCCCCAAAATGAATCTCCTCGGTGATACATTTCCAACGGGATATCATATTCCTAAAACGGAGATCGTATGCAAAAGTTATGACCCCACGAAGTTGATGTACTAACTTACCCAAATAGGGCCCACATGAATTTTTGCACTTCATCCCCTAGGGTTAGGTTTTTTTATGTCTAGGGTTTTGGGCATTCATTTTTATTGTAAAATTCCTTCAGATCCTCATTTTAATTATCTTTTTGCTAATGAGTGAAACCGTCACATCTCTTCTAAAAGATAAGTCACCACCATTCCAACAAGCTTGTTTCCGCTGCATTTTACAGTTTCAACTTATTTCCTTGTTGAATAGAAAACTAGTTTTACTATATCTCTGTTATTTTGTGTTAAACACCTATTAATAATCTATAGTCATTTCTTTCTGCTCATAAAATCTAGATCAATTATCATGACTAATTGTTTCCATCAATGTTGGTGTTGCCATCAATGCCAAAGGGGGAGATTGCCTGACAGTTGGCTTAGGTTGATGAACAATTGGTATGGATTTTTGGTTTTCATTGATGTAAACCATTGGAGAGTGATATTTTAGATTGATTTTAACCCTTAGTGATTGATGTCAACCCTTGGAGAAAGTCCGGTAGTGAATTCCAATAGCACAAATGTTTGGGTAATCGATCCAAGGTTGTTTCATGTATAATGGTATGATTTTTAATAATTTGAAGGTAATACTATTCTATATGGATAGTACATGACTTTCCATTTCGGGTGGTATGTGGAATGTCACATAAATCCTCACGGTTAGAGAGTTATGGCCATGAGAAGTTGAAGAACCCAGGTTTGGGTAATGAACCCAAGTTGGTTTGATTGATAATGGTATGAGTTTTGATATATTTGCAGGTAATACTATTCTATATGCATAGTACATGTCATTCCATTTCCATTGGGATGTATAACATCACATAACTCCTCACGGTTAGAGAGTTATGGCCATGTGAAGTTGGAGAACCCTCATGAGTCATCTAGAAGACCCAAAGGATCAAACTAGTCAAAGTGGTTTAAGAGATTTTTAGAAGGTAAATAATAAAGTGAAGTGATGAGTGTACTATAATTCAATGTTAATACAAAATAAATGATTTAAATAACAAAGTTAATGGAGAAATTACTAAGTTGACAAGTGGTTAGAAGTGGGTTAGCCCTAAAATAAGGAAAGTGATTTAAGATGGTTAGAACATAACCCCTTGAGGTAAAGTGAAGTGATGAGTGTACTATAAGTCAAATTGAATACAAAATAAATTATTTAAATAATAAATTTAATGGATAAATTACTAATTGGACAAGTGGTTAAAACTTGGTTAATCCTTAAATAAGGAAAGTGTGTTAAGATGGTTAAAAGGTAACCCCTTGAGGAAGCTACATGAAAGTATAAATAAGAGGCAAGGCTCTCTCATTTTATATCAAACTTGAGCATATTGAATATATATAGGTGAATTAGGTAACCAAAGGATATCTAAGCCTAATTTCAGAGAGAAGGTGAAGTAAAGAAGACTGAAATTCAAGGGAGAATAAATTCTTTTGATGATGCTTTCTAACGTATGTTATTTACAGGTCATCTCACCATTTTTGTAATAACCTTTTTTTATAGAATGATTCAGACCATGAAATTGATAGGCCATTGAGAAAACATATCCAAATAGTTGTGGTATGAATTTCAACTTGTGGGTCATTATAGTTTTGGAGTTACACTCCATGGAAAATAGGGTTTGCGACTAGTCCTGAAACTAGTCTAAAACATGTGTTTCGGGTAAAAACATCGTAAATTATTCATAACCAATCCAAATTAAGTAATAAAAAAAGTGTTGGTTAGAATACATCTTGTATTATTCTGTGAAATATTTTCAGATCCATCCAACAAATATTCCGCGTGGGGCACGCTCTACGTTTTGCTCTCTAGAATAAGCCATAATTCAACAAGGTATGCCATTTTTTCTATAACTCCTTTTATGAGAGGTTCCAAGTAGTGAAACCTGGAGGAATTGAATAAAACACACTGAATAACATTGTGTACTATTTTCATATCTCTATTCATTACAGGTACATAGTTATGATTATTTCAAGTTAGGGTTGTTGACTAATCCAAAACTAGTCATGTGAGACTAAAGTAAAGTTTGATGAAAATGATAGTCTCTTGTTGTTAAAGTTAAGGAAGGTTTGCAAGTATGTGATCATATATACTAGGTATATTACAAAGTTACAAATCATATTTTGATGATGAAATTGATGAGGGATTTTGGTTGATGTACATGTTGGGTACATGGTTGAGATAAGTAGTTGATGAGTTGGCACATACATGAAGTGTATAGTTGATGATGTTGGTACATATTGATGAGTCATAGTTGATGAATAGTTGATACATGATTAGTACATACTTGGTACATGGTCGGAGGCACTTGTTAGTAGTATTGTTGACACATGGTTTATGGATGATGTAGCATACTTGTATTGATATATTATTAGAAGCACATATTGATCTTGGTGATGATTATGAGTTGTTGTGTTATGCTTGGTTGATGCACATCTTTGAGAGTTGTCTTGGTGATTGATTTTGGTGAGTAGATATAATTTGGTTGGAAATATTTATGAGACACATTGTTGTGATAGGTTGTTTGGATAAGTTATTGTGACATGTTATTTGTACCGGTTTGGTGATGCACTTGTTCATTTTACAGGTTAAGGTACAGGTTGGTGCATCATTGATGCACTTGTTTATGGTACATGTTGATTACAGGTTGGTTGGTACAGGCAGTGCATGTTTGGTGCACTTGTTTATGGTACAGGTTGATTACCGGTTGATGTACAGGTTGATGCATGGTCGATGCATGGTTCAGGTTATTGGTACAGGTTGTTTGGTGCAGGTTGATTGGTACAGGTTTAAAACACTATATATGATAGTGATAGTGTGACAATGGTTCCATAATTCTACTTATACGTAAGGGTGGTTGGATGGGGCAAGGATATGTGGTTGTATCCACCTTCCGGTTGTAGTAGGAGAACATAGGGGGTTGTAGCATCCTTCTGGTTGTAGCCAGAGAATTGGGGAGTTGGAGCTTCCCTCAGGTTGTAGCCTGAGAAACTAGGGGGTTGGATCCTCCTTCCAGTTGCAGCTGGAAAAAAGAGGAAGTTGGTTCTTTCAATGAATGTAATTCTTCAAGACATGTAAGGAAAATCATTTTGTGGTTTTCTCTCGCTTTGGGTTTCCACGTAAAAACAATGGTGTACTGTGTATGTGTATGATTACTCATTTTTTCATTGTTTATTTACTCTACAATTATTGGATGATAATGTTACACTAATATAACACTTGCATTATATGGTTAAAAAGGATTAAATGCTCTATTACCGATTTACCCCCCACCCAAGTAATCCAACACTTCCTTTTTATTATCAGACAAAATGAAGGGATACAACCAACAATACACCCGATGTAACTTCCTCTTGTTTCTCTCACAGTCTCCTCTCTCAAAATACAATATCTACGATAATACAAAACCACAATACAATTACCTCATAATAGAGGGTTTCCTTCTAGGGAAAAATACCTAAAATAACTTATACCACAGTTTGTGTCATTTCATCATTGACACAACACATGCGAAACTCCTCACCATAAAAAATTGAAAACAACAATAACTTATACTATCAGATCTACAACCTTATAATGAATTATTCACATTGACTACAAAATTACAATATTTTACAAGTAAGCTTTTCCCAATTTTTTCCTTCTGGGGTGTTTCCCCCAAATCCCTTGCTAGGGGGGGGGATAAAATAATTTTCACCGCACCCCCCTGGACCCCCTTGGTGATAGGTGTTTGGGGGGAAATTCCCCCCAAATTCCCCCTTTAGGGAATGGGGTCCAAGCATGGCTGAAGCAAACCTATGAATCATGAAGATAATCAGGCTCCAGAACCAACAATCTCCCACTTGGAGACTGATCACAACAACTCCACTGTTGTTGTACTTGCTCGACTATACTCCACCTTGGACCTGGAAAATTTCTCATATTCACCTTCATGCTTGAAGAGAAACAAAAATTGAGCAAGAACTCAGTTTCTTCCTAGTTACTCCCTTTGTTAAAATGTCTACAGGATTCTGGTTAGTATGTATATTTTCCAAATTCAAATGTCCATATTCCAAGATGGATCATATGAAATGGTCCCTGAACTCTATATGCTTATTCTTTGAATGGAAGGATGATTTTTTTGCAAGATGAATGGCACTCTCATTGTCATAGTACAATCGGTTATTCTCCTGGTTCTTTCCCAATTCCTCCATAAACCTCTGTAACCAAATCATTTCTTTACTAGCTTATGTAGCAACAACATACTTTGCTTCTTTTGTTGAAAGTGAAAAAACCTTTTGTAATTTCAAAATCCAACTTACTGTTGTTCCACCTACAATAAAAACATACCCTGTGGTGCTCCTCCTGCTATCGTTATCACCTACCATATCTGAATCAACATATCCCTGTAGAAAAGTGTCTAAACCTCCAATACATAATGCATGAGTAGAATTACCTCTCAAATACCCGAGAATCCACTTTACTGCCTCCCAATGTTCTTTACCTGGATTGTTCATATACCTTCTCACAACTCTCACTCCATGTGCAATATTTTTTCTTGTGAAAAGCATCACATAGATCAAGCTGCTAATTGATGATGAATAAGGGACCCTGGGCATGTATTATTTCTCCTCCTAGGTCTCGGGACACATTTCCTTGGTTCATTTGAAATGGTTGGAAAAATGTGTACTAATTGGTTTTTCATTCTGCATTCTAGACCTCTCCAATACCTTCTCTATGTGCTCACCTTTAGACAATGTCAATTTGTGATTTTTCATGTCTCTCGTTATTATCATGCCAAGGATTTTTTTTCCAGCACCCAAATCCTTCATCGCAAATGAATTAGCTAATTTCTTCTTGAGAACTTTTATATCCTTCATATTAGACCCTGCCACAAGAATTCCATGTACATACAATATCAAGATAATATAGCTTCCATTGTCTAGCCTTTTAAAATAAACACAGTGATCAGAATGACATCTACTATAACTTTGTTCTTTCATAAACCTATCAAACTTGAAATACCACTTCCTTAGAGATTGTTTTAGGCCATACAATCTCTTCTTCAACTTGCATACCAAATTTTCCTTCTCTTTGACCTCATACCCCTGTGGTTGTTGCATATAAATATCTTCGTCCAAGTCCCCATGAATAAAAGTTGTTTTTACATCTAATTGTTCAAGATGAAAATATTATGCTGCCACAAGACTTAAAATAGTCCTAATTGAAGTCATCTTAACAATAGGAGAAAATATTTCTCAAAATCTATACCTTTCTTTTGTGAAAAACCCTTTACAACAAGTCTATCCTTGTACCGCATTTTCCCTCCATCTTCCTCCTTCAACTTGTAAGACCATTTATTCTACAATGCTCTTTTTCCTACGGGAAATTGAGCCAAGTCCCAAGTCTGGTTATTTACCAAGGAATCCATTTCCTCTTTCATGCCTTGCTCCCACTTCTTTTTAGTTTCTACCTACATTTCCTCTTCATAACTTTATGGTTCACCGGAATCTATCAACAATAAATAATATAATGAAGGAGATTATTGGTCAGGGGGTCTACTCAAACTGGTATATATTCTAACAACATTTGAAATATTTTGAGGTACTTTCTACTCCTATTGTTGTACATTTTGATTTTTTGGTACCTTTGGAATTTATTTTTTAGTGATCTCATTAAGCACTATGTATTCTAGTTTTTCATTTTCTTGTTTCTTTCCCTGCAACTAATCTTTGTACATGCCCATCTCATTGAATACGACATCTCTACTCCTAATGATTTTGTGATTTTCATAATACCATAAGATATAACCAAAATCATTAACACCGTATCCAATAAAGGTACACTTCTTGGAATTTGCCTCAAGATTTGTTCTATTTTCTTTATCAATATGGAAAAATGCTTCACAACCGAAAGTATTCAAACATGAAAAGTTTACCTTTTTACCTATCCATTCCTTCTATAGAATGACACCATTCAAAGATATTGAAGGTCCTTTGTATATTAAGTAAACTGTAGTATCTACAATATTCACCCATAACTATAAGTAAAACCCAACATGCAATCTCATACTCCTTGCACACTCCATTAGTGTGTTGTTCATCTTTTCTGACAAACCATTTTCTTGTGGTGTTCCTGGAACTGTCTTTTCTCTATGAATCCCATTGTATGAAAAGTAATCATCAAACTCCTTGCTACAATATTCACCTCCATTCTTTTATCTGAGACACTTCAAACTTTTTCATGTCTCATTCTCAACCAAATCTTTCCATTTCTTAAAAGTGTCAAAAACATCATATTTTTTTCAAATGCAGTAAACCCAAGTTTTTCTAGTTGCATCATCAATAAAAGTAAAATAATATTGAGATCCACCAAGAGATGATTCCAGAGTTGGTCCCCATACATTTGTATGCACAAGATATAACCTTTCACTCTTATTTTCTTTTTTGTCTCTGAGAAATCTGATGTTGGCAACAGGCCAAAGTGGAAAGAAGGATGATCATGGGGAAAGAAAGTGTGCAGAAACTGAAGTAACAGTTGGAGGGAACCACAACACATGCGCATGAAAGAAAGTGTGCACAAGGGAAGTGACATCTGGGAGGAAGAACAACATGCATGCATGGTAGGAAGACCTAACGTCGGTAGGGTTAGGGTTTTTGTAATACATTGTAAACGGTAGAAGATCTCGATATATATAAATATAGATACGTAGGTATAATAGAGGGTTCCAATTTTTTTTGTAAAATGTTGGTTCTTGATTAGTTTGTCTCTGTACTATTCATACCGAATATGTATGAGTCGATGCGATATACGATATTGTGATGAACTATTTTGTAATCTCTTGAGCTAAGATCAGAAGAGAGGAGGAAGATATGAGGATTAGATTGAAAGCTAGGGAGCCTAGTGCGATCTAGTTTGCCTCATATAGATCTTACCCATCTGAGGAGAATTGTAAGTGCATGGCGCTGGAGATGCAGAACTACCATAATAAGAGAGCGAAGATCCAAATATTTGTGGATGTATCCCAGGAGGGGGTGAACCATGGTAATATCTGTGTAATGTGATGAATGCATGTATGTTTTTACTTTTCTTTAGCAGTTAACTTGTATGCTCAATGAATGAGTTAATATATTATTATGGAATACGATTGTGTTTCTTGGGAAATAAACCATGGTAGATAAATCTATGAACATAAATAATTGTAGATTGAAATCACAATTCGTAGTGCATGGCTCTAAATAATAAACCCATATCTCATACTCAATCATAGGTTGTAAACACCTGAGTCTTACAACCACCCATTTAAATCTATCTCGAGTGAGACTGCGTAGTGCATTCTGTGTATTGTGTTTCCTTCTAGTTACCAGGAGGGTCGATAGCTTTAGAGGCTTTGTTGGAAACCCGAAAGACGTGAACCCTAGGTCAATAACTCAGATGGTTAGGAAAGAAGAGAAAGTAATAGATAACCAAAAAATGGTTCTATTGTTGCATTAATAGGAACGAGAAAGGACTGAGTAGATGAGATAGATTGAGCACGAAGAGAACAAAGAAAAGAAGAGAGCAATGAACCATTAGAAGGGAATGTTGAGACCTTGGAACCCCATGAAAGCAGAAATCGAAGGATGGTTGAGAATTAAAGAACTAGAGTTTGCACAAAAAGAAAATACAAACCCTAGGATCACACCTCACAAATATCTGGATAAATACATATTTATTGATTTACACGAAGTCTTTTTCTGTGATTTTCTGCATCTACTACAGAAGTGGATACTAAGGTTGAAGGATAACCACGTGAAAAACTGGATTCGACAACTACATTGGACTCCAGTATAGATTGAGAAGTTACACTAGGTGAACAACAAATTCACCTGCACAATAGACTTTTGGCTTGACATTGTTGTGGCAGGCTTCATCACAGAGTTTGCAGTCGACACAACAAAGTCATATAGCGCATCAGAGCAATCATTTCTACGTGGACCTCGAGGAAGGTACATTCAATAACTTTATACTTCTATTAATATATTGCTATATAACAAAGGTGTTGTTAATGTTTAAGCCATTATTATAGATGTTTTCATTTCATTAGATAACAATAGCATAATGCAAGATCACTGAGAAATACACAATCACAAGAGACACAACATTTATCCTGGGAAACCCTTTAGGGGAAGAAAACCTAGAAAAACTTCCTTAATATAGATAGCCAATACAATGCCAAGAGATCTCTTATGCTAATACAGAAAGTCCTCTCCTAGATATGCATCACTCTCTCTCTCCTTCTTCTCCGGTAACAGATCAGAACTTGTCTCTCAAATTCAGCAAGTGAGTTGTGTCTAAGTGAGGCGCTAGCCTCCTTTATTTATACAAATCTGGCACGTTTGAAGTGTCTCTTCACTGGAAGGGATGACTTCTCAAACTGGGTGGGTAAACCCACCTTTATTATATTTTTGGGTCTCTTTAATATCTTTTGGGGCCGACTTCTTATTATGCCTATTACAATTGTCTTTTGATCAATCCGCAAAAGGGGATTTGGTCCTATTACAATAACCGACATGATCAATCCATAATGGGGATTGATCCTATGAATAATATATCAATAATAATAAGAATACTCTTTGCAGTTACATTATTTCAGCACTCCCCCTTAACAAGAAGGGTTTTCTTCAGTAGCATCATGCGAGAGAGAGAGGACAACATCATCAACAACATCAAGTGGGTGAGAGGACAACATCATCAATATCATATTGGAACACTAATTGGCATATATATAAATCATTAGAATTTTTCTTCATCAGGAGCATCATCATTCTCAAAGGAATGTCATCATCATCTGCATCAATATGTATTAGTATAAAAACTGATACATCATCATCATCACAGCACAAGGCTGACTCATCATAATACAAGACTGGATTTACATCATAGTTGTCAAGATGGAAGCTCAGTACTTGTCTCATCTCATCATCTTGATTTACATCACAACACTCAAGATGGAAGCAAGATACTCGTCCTGCTTTACGTCACAACCATCCGGTCGGAAGCAGGACACTAGACTGGCTTTACACCACAACTATCCAACTGGAAGCTCAGTGCTAGTCTCATCATATCATCTTGATTTACGTCTGACAACTAGGTCATAAGAAAGGAACATCTCTTCTTGCTTTATGTCTGACAACTAGGTCAAAAGAAAGGAACATATCTTCTTGATTTACATCTGACAACTAGGTCAGAAACAAGGTACACATCTCATCTTGCTTTACGTCTGATAATTGGGTCAGATGCAAGGAACACATCTCATCTTGATTTATGTCTGACAACTGGGTTAGAA
>JZKD02S1639463.1:36429-66271 GCA_000966675.3 Picea glauca | reverse complement strand
AACCAATGTTTGAAGACCAAGAGATAGAGGTTGACCTCATCTTGAGGATCTATCCTTATCTTTTGTGAATTAGTTTTGACTTTCTATTTTTAGAATATCAGATCCATTGTTTTAGGATCTGAAACTGATTGTAAGAGGCTATAAAGCCAAATACATTTGGAGCTCTAAGGGGTTCGACTTGGAATACTATGATGTTGCCTCTGTAACACACAGACTTATTCTTTTTTTATGAGAAATTTCAAGCTTCTTTCAGTTGGGTGGTCAGATTCTCTTCTTCTGTTTGCTTATAGTTTATGAGTGAAAGTTCTTTGCTGATGCTCTTTCAATTTTGCAGTGACTGTCATCTCACTGGTTAATTGTTTTAGTTGATGATCATAATCTATTTCCCCGGTTATTAGGCCCATTATACTTGTTGGTATGAAGTGTGATCTGGTTCAATAGTTGTCCTCTTACCTTTTGATCAAACCCCATCTGACTGCATTGCTAGAATGCCTTGAGAGATTTTGTATTCCTAGACAGTCCTAAGAACACAGTCCAACCTCTACTTATTCACCTTGATCCACAACCCATTCCAATTATTAAGAAAATTGCTTCAAAAAGAGTTAGTTACCAGACATCTCCGACTTACAGCCTAGAAGAGTTTCCTAGAGTGATAACAAGCCCGACAATAATTTTATAAGGAGGACAGAACGTTGACTTCAATTGCGCAACCATTCAAGGAAGCCCTAGAATCTGAGATGCCTCCCTCACTGGATCATACAAACATAATGCAACCCATGGGACAAGTAAGTAGAATCAAAGGATTTTTTCAATCATGCGTGAAAGTATTAAGTGATCCTTCATCTATGAAAATATTGCACAACATACTAGAGAAATGTAGCAGTGACATGGACAAAAAGCCATAACCAAAAACCGTTAACCATCTACACATAAGAACAAGCAGGGAGTTTAGGCTGAATGCTAACATTGAGGATTTCAACATGGGAGACATTATACTAGATCTAGGATTCAAAGTAAATGTATTACCAAGGAAGACATGGAAATTCATGGGAGAGCCAACACTAGGATACTCAAATGTCCAATTAAAAATAGCAAACCAACATAGGGTTCTACCAATAGGTAGACTGAAAGGAGTGATAGTAGATCTTGATGGAGTGCACACTAAATTAGACTTCAAAGTCATTGAAATAGTAGATGACACAACACCTTACCTGACATTGCTTGGTCTCGATTGGGAATTTGAAAACCAGGCCATAATCAATTTCAAAACCCAGAAAATGATATTTGAATCTAGAGAATACAGGGTCATAACACCATTAGATCCATCAGAAGGGGAGAGGTTTGTAGAACCCACTTGTCTGGACTTAGAGGAAATTGGCTAGTTGTACAAAACAACTGTGTGCGATGAGGATTACATAAACCCAACTTCAGACAAGGTACTCATTTGGAGGAGCATTACTTCATGTGCAACAGACTCAAACACCGATTTAGAAAACTAGCAGCAGAGACTACACGAAGTATCCATGAGAAGATGTGCAAGAATAAACTGCGTAGTAAGGTGGGTAGGCGCTGAAATCACGAAACCACCCAGTTTCCACGGACTAAATGATTTGGAAACATTATTTATAGAATATGAAGACGAATTATTATAGAATTGGAGATTGTTAGCACTTGACTTAGCAATAAAGGCCACACCTGCAAGATGGTGGGGTGTACATAAAGAGACAATCATAGATTGGTATCAATGTAAGCAATTACTGCATATAAGGTTCGGTGCAGAACATGAAAACAAAAAGAAATAGAAGCATGAAGGACAAGGGATACCAACGGAACATTTGGAGAAGTCAAAAATGCGGTGGAAAATGACACCACTAGAGGAATGGCCTCATCACTTCATACATACTTTAGAGGGAATACCATCGAACTAGTATAAAGACTAGGAATTGCGCAAAGGAACTAAAACATGGAGGAAATTGCAACAGAACTTCACAATCACTTTCTCATTCAAGCATGAGAACCCCAACATAGACACATCCCTCAAACAGATCAAAGGAGTGATATTCATCAAGGAACCGAAAACAAAATTTATCACAGAAGAGAAACAACAGAATAAACAGACAGCCAAGGAACTGTTGTCATGTTACCATGTACAGGAGGAAGCACCAGATGAACAAGACCCACACGATATTCATATTGACGAAGTAGAAGGTGAAAGAGATGTGGAAGGACCACCCATAGAATTAGAAGTCATTTCCACGCCAATCAAGGTAAAGAAGGTTAACATCGGGACAGGTGAGCAGCCCAAAAAGGCCAGCATTGGAGATTATTGGGATGAGAAAACAATAGAAAGCATCGCAGAGTTGTTGCATGAATATAGCAACCTTTTTCCCAAAACATTCACAGATATGAAGGGTATAGCTGGAGAACTAGGATAAATGAAGATACCATTCAGAATTGACGCGAGACCTACCAGATAATGACCCTACAGACTAAACCCCATATATAAACAAAAATTTAAAGACGCAATTGATAGGATTCTCAAAGCCAACATCATCGAACCAGTTGAGGAGTCAAAATGGATAAGTCTGATAGTAGTGCAGGACAAGAAACATGGAAAATGAATCAGGATATGCATCGACTTGAGAAAGTTGAATGATGCATGACTACACAACCCATTCCCTACACCGTTCATAGACGAAGTGTTAGATAATGTGGGAGGACATGAAGCTTACTCATTCACTAATGTATTCTCGGGCTACCATCAGATTAAGATAACATAGGAGGAAAGACATAAGACCACATTCGCAAAAAAATGGGGATCTTATCAGTGCACAGTCATGCCGTTTGGACTAAAGAATGCACCAACAATATTTTCCAGAGTGGTCATCGTAGCATTTAAGGAATTCATCCATCCGTTTCTTGAAGCATATATGGATGACTGGACAATAGAGAGCCTATTGAAAAACCATGTAGAATTTTTATGACTGATGTTAGAACAATGCAGATAGTTCCAGATATCACTGAACATCAAGAAATGCATAATTGGGAAAATGTTTGGGATACTATTGGGCCATATAGTATGTAAACAAGGCTTATTAGTAGATCCAACAAAGATTAGAGTCAATGTTAACTTACCAACACCAAAATCAATCTGTCAGCTAAGAATGACGTTAGGACACACCAGACACTACAGGAAATTAATCAAAGGCTATGCACAAATTACAACAACCATGGAAAATCTGTTACAGAAGGATACAACGTTTCAGTGGAACAATGAGTGTCAACATGGTCTGAATGCCCTGAAGGAAAAGATGTTCACCGCATTGATATTAGTATTTTCAGAATGGGAAAAGACATTCCATGTGCATGTAGATGCATCGGCGATAGAACTTAGAGCTATATTAGCGCAGCCAGGAGCAGGAGACTTGGATCACCCGATAGAATCTGCAAGAAGGAAGTTATCAAACTCAGAACATAATTATAACATGACAGAAAGGGAAGGCCTAGCCATGGTCTATGCACTCCAGAAGTTCAGACATTACCTGTTGGGAAAACACTTTCAGATGTTCACAAATCACTCAGCCCTGAAATACCTAGTCAAAAAGTCAGTTTTGGGGGGGAGAATCTTTCTATGGTTACTATTATTTCAAGAATTCAACTTTGAAGTAATAGTTAAACTAGGAAAACTAAATGCAGGACCTAACCACTTGTCAAGGATCACAAATGGATAAGAACCTACGAATTTAGAAGACAACTTTCTAGATGCACAATTATTCTCAATACAAATTGTTGATGATTGCTTCACAGAGATCATCCAGTACTTGAGCACAGGTACTGCATCGCATGAGTATACCACCGTGTAGAAGAAGAACTTAGTAGTCCGCATGGATGACTATCCACTGATTGCAGGTCATTTATACAGGATGGGTGCAGATAGCATTTTGTGAAGGTACGTGTTAGAACACAAACGACCAAGAATTTTAGCACAAGACCACGAGGGAATGGAAGGAGGGAATTATGCAAGAAAAGCTACCATGCAGAAGGTACTACGTGCAGGACTATGGTGGCCAACAATTCATAGAGACTTGAAAGAGTACTTTCATAGATGCAATGTCTATCAAAGGGTAGGTAAACCCAATAGAAGAGACAAGATGCCACTACGACCACAAGTAACATTACAAGAATTTGACAAATGGGTAATAGAGTTTGTGGGACCAATTAAGCCAACATCCAAAAGAATAGGGAAAGGTACATTATCTCTGTGACAGAATCTCTAACAAGATGGGCAGAAGCCGCACCAGTAAAATATTGCAGCACAGAGACAACAACACACTTTTTGTTTGAACAATTTATCACAAGATTTGGGTGCCCAAGAATCTTGATGAGCGACCAAGGCACACACTTCATAAACAACACCATCTGTGCAATGAATGAATAATTTAAAGTCCATCACTAGAAAAGCACACTGTATGACCCATAAGCAAATGGAACAGTAGAAGCCTTCAACAAAATTCTGGAGAACACACTAAAAAATATATGTAACGTCAACAGAGATGATTGGGACCTCAAGGTACCAGCAATATTATGGGCATACTGGACTACATGAAAAAAGTTGATAGGACACACACCATTCAAACTAGTTTATGGCCAAGAAGTAGTAGTGCCATTAGAATTTTTAGTACCCAGCTTACGCGTAGCAGCTATCATACAAATGACAGAACGAGGCATAATAAAAGAAAGACTGAATCAGTTATTGAACATGGAGGAAGACTGAATCCTAGCAGGATTCCATCAACAAGTGAAGAAAGAAAGAGAAAAATCTTGGCACGATTGACACATCAATAAGAAAACATTCAAGGAAAGAGATCTAGTGTTAATGTATGACAACAAATCATTTCACACCCGAGGAAGATTAGAATGCATTGGTTAGGACCACACGAAGTAAAATCTGTCAGGGAAGGAGGAGATGTATAGTTAAAATATATAGAAGGCACAGACCTCAGAGGAATGATCAATGAGAGCTGACTAAAGATGTATAAGGACATTCGACCACCCACCGCACAATGAAAAAAAAATAAAAAAAATAGAAAAAGAGCAAAAAGGAAACAAAACTAAAGAAGGCATAGTATGCCAGAAATAGAAACACCACATGAAGTTGGAAATTGTTTTTTGGCAAAGGCACGAACAACGGTTACATACAAAGGGAAAAAAAGAGGGAAATAGAAAGTCATCAAAAGAAGGACAACAAGACAACACTAGTCAGAATTAAAGCACGATAAGGTCTGATGGGACATCACATTAAACGTGCCAACTGGAACCGAAAAAGAAAGCATAATGGAAAGTACAAAACTGCCACAGATGCATTGAACCCACAATTATGGTGCATTAAACACATAATGAAGGAAGTGTCCTTGACAAGATTCATGACAAGCCCATACAACACACGAGCATGGAAGCAACTAGTCTATTCACGGAAGGAGAACAGAGAGAGAGTAATAGCATCCATAACGAATAGAGCGAGACTACAGAGCTCACATAAGCTATTGAAAATCAACAAATGTTTGACAGTCACCACTATAGCACCACCAAAGCTAGCAAAAGCAGGCCAGACTATCAGGCCGACTAGGGTGAAGACTAGGTCACAAAGACCATTGGAAGAAAATGACTAGCAGTAGTCAAAGATTGTTGATATCGATGAAATCCCATCCCCAAAGATGATACCAGCGAAATCTACACCAATTGTGGAAGAAATTTGACAACCACAAGAAGATGCCATGAAAGTGGATACGCTAGTAGTGGCATGGGAGCCTCAGAAAGAGGAAGTAGAAACCCAAAAGGAAGTGCAACCAGAAATCACCGAAGTAACCCTGAAAGTTAATGGAACAACACAGAATCTAGAAGCATCAGTGCAACCAGATGTGTTTCAAATGACCCTCTTAGGTCAACTAGCAGGGGAGACCACTGAATATGCCTCGCTTGGCTAGAATGGCTTACGGGGGAAAATTGACAGTTGTTGGAACTTCAACCCAGCCATTACAGTAGGAAGACAAAGTACAGATACTGAGCTCACTCTGCAAGACACCTGCAATAGAAATTGTTCTACCATGCATACCAGCTAGAGTACAGGTATAATCAGAGCTATTGGGTCACATCGAGAAGCTCAAATATTTAGACTATGAAGTATCATATGAAACCAATTTCCTGGAACTTGTGGGGAGGGTCTTTATAGAGACCATACGCACAACCCAGCTGGGAGAAGAGATTACCTAGCCATACCAGTGGGAAACTGGGCTGGACAAAACAAGAATCTTAGGTTTGTTGACCCTACCACATTTTGGCAGAGGCTAGTACGCGACAACTTGCATCAAGCAATTGTTATTAGTCACACATGGAGGGGACATATGGCTGGACAAACCCGTCCCCATAACTATTGATATTATCTCACAAATCAGAGGGTTACCAACTCGGGGTATGGATCTCGCGTTGATTCTAGACAACAAATCCAAGGAGAAAGCACTGGAAGAGGAAATGACGAAAAAAGTATGGCACTACTAGAGGAACGAGAGGCATCATGATCAAATGAATCAACAACGTAGGTACACAATTGGGAGAAAATATCTTAGACTACAAATTTATAAGAAAATTCCACAAAGACGAAGTACCAGCAAGAGTCATTACAGTTGCAACTCAGTGCAAGGGACCTCAATGAGCTGGGTGCGATATTTATTGAACTTATTTCAAGAGGACTGCAAGGATGCACAGGACCTAGGCACAAAGTTCCATTACTCATGGTTGATCACCCTAATAGCCTTCATGGGATGGCGAGAACCAGAGTATGTAATGTTTTGTACCAGACCACAACCAGCAGGAGTGAGGTACCTATTGCTGAGATCTGGGCTGCATGTTAAGCATAAGAGGGAGAATGGAGTCATATTTGAAGCATACCTATGCGACATACAAGAATCTATCAACCGATCATGGAGAATAACACGAAAGGCTATCATGCGATATGCAAACATCGCCAACTTCTAGGCCACATGACAAACAATGTGGATACAACCAAGGAAGGATCCAAATAAATAGTGGCTATAGATGTGCTATTGCATCACAGGGGGTGATATCGACATGGTTATGAATGAATGGACCGATGAATGGAGAATCCTATCCATTACCGGGAAGTCCTAGAATGAATAACATAAGGAGAGACAGAGCAGGTGGAAATGCAATCCCCGAAAATCCAAGTTCCCAAGAAAGAAAGAACGGGACAAGGCAAGCCAACTTAGGTAGACAAAGGGTCAAAGAAGACACAAACCCATAAAGGAAATAAAGAGACTACACAGCCGACCAATGAACAACATAAATAGGTTGCGAGAGCGCAAGAGACCACCCCAAATCCCAATACGCAAGAATCAGGGGGAACTAAGAGACCAATAGCACAGACAGGAGGCGCACACAAGAAATAAAAGGTGCAATGAAAATCACATGACTATACGATCATGAAGGAAGATGGGGAAATGATCGCTAGAATGGTCCAATATTTTCTAGCATAGGACTTCAATCATACAACACATCATAGGGATATACTGCAAAAAGAACTGGCAGAGATAGGGAAGTTCCTCAAGAAACTCGGGGAAGTATAGATAGTAAGAAACAATAGAGG
Organism: Picea glauca; assembly: GCA_000966675.3. Taxonomy (NCBI): domain Eukaryota; kingdom Viridiplantae; phylum Streptophyta; class Pinopsida; order Pinales; family Pinaceae; genus Picea; species Picea glauca. The sequence continues at coordinate 58,611 of JZKD02S1639463.1, read as the reverse complement.
CATAGAGCCATAAACACCACAGACCAATGAGAGAGTGGTAGTAAAAGAAAGAGACCCAGTCCACTCAATGCCACACGCAAACACAATGATCTACATCACACATAAGATGTTGCACATGGATGAAATCATGGGGCAGACACCCTTGAAGGATTTAAACCACATCCAATTGGTCTTGACGCAGATGCCATCAAGGGAACTACACAATTTACAGGTGAGCATCAACCACAAGGCGCAGTCTCATGCACACCAAAACTTAGCCGAGCTACGACAAGTAACAAAGAAGAGAGAGGCACTGGACAAAGATTAGGAGGAAGCCAAGCTCAAAACCCAGGAGGAAAAATAACACAGGAATGAAGAGTGGGAGGAATTTTTGATAAAATTCCAAACACCGCACAAGGAAACGAACTCCCTGTAGTAGAAAATATCGATCAATTTGAGTATGACATTGAGCAATATTAGAAGGATCTCGAGAATATCCAAGAGTAGCTTACACTAACCACTCCACCAACAATTAAGGATCAAAGGAAGTAGGAAGCAACAACGCAGCTGCAGAAGATAGAGTAATAGGTTAACATAGTAGCTGACACCTTTCAACAAAGCAACATAGCTTTGAACATGGTTGGAGGAGGATCCACAGGTGAAACATTGGGACAAGCAAGAGGAAAGGATCAATGCAGCGATCCAAGAGCTCAAGAAGAGGTAGAATACCATACCAATCCCAGAATGAGTCAAAGAGAGGCAAGATATTAAGAATATGAAAGCAGAACTTATCACTACACAAATGCATAAACAGGAGTGCCAAGCTCAAATAAATCCATTGGAGGAACAAGTAGCATAAGTACTTGCACAGGAAGAAGGATATAGAACACAGATAGCACAGACCCAGGCAGAATGTGCAATATTGTTGATAAACGAAGTGCAAGTTTAGGTAGTAGACACCATCAAGGAGAAGACCACCCAGGCATTAACAAAAGCAGTAGAGCTCAAGGAAAAGTTCCAGACGATCACCAAGGAGATCGAGGAAGATCATAAGGATTAGGTGAATTGGGATGAGTCACATGCTAGTGTTGGGGGCTTGTTGGTAGAAGGTCGAAGTGGAAATAAGGATGATCATGGGGAAAGAAAGCGTGCAGAAACTGAAGTAACAACTGGAGAGAAACACAGGACGCGCGCATGCAAGAAAGTGTACATGAGGGAAATGACAGTTGGGCGGAAGAACAAACTGTGCACATGGGAGGAATACATAACCTTGGTAGGGTTAGGATTTTTTTAATACATTGTAAATGGATGAAGATCTCGATACATATAAATATAGATACCTAGTTATAATAGAGGGTTCAAATTTTTATTGTAAAAGGTTGGTTCCTGATTAGTTTGTCTCTGCACTATTCATACCAAATATGTACGAGTCAATGAGATATGTGATATTGTGATGAAATATTTTGTAAGCTATTGAGATAATAGCAGAGGAGAGGAGGAATATCTGAGGATTAGATTGCAGGCTGGGGAGCTCGGTGCAATCTAGTTCGCCTTGTATAGATCGTACCCATCCAAGGAGAATTGTAAGCACGCAGCGCTGGAGATGCAAAACTACCATAATAAGAGATCCAAGAGCCAAATATTTGTGGACGTAGCCCATGAGGGGGTGAACCATGGTAATATCTATGTCATGTGATGAATGCATGTATGTATTTACTTTTCTTTAACAGTTAATTTGTACGCTTAATGAATGAGTTAATATATTGTTATGGAATACAATTGTGTTGCTTGGGAAATAAACTGTGGTAGATAAATGCGTGACCATGAATAACAATAGATTGAAATCACAATTCATAGTGCATGGATCTAAATAATAAACCCATATCTCATACTCAGTCCTAGGCTGTAAACAACTGAGTCTTACAACCACTCATTTAAAGCTATCTCGGGTGAGACTGCATAGTGCATTCTCTATACTGTGTTGCCTTCTGGTTTACCAAGAGGGTCGATAGTTTTAGAGGAAACCCGAAAGACATGAATGATGGGTCAATAACTCAAATGGTTAGGAAATAAGAGTAAGTAATAGATAACCAACATCTGACTCTCTTTTGTTTTCCATAAACACAATGCTCACAAAAATCCAAATCAATTTGTTTAAGATTTAGTAACAAAATTATTTTTTGAAGTATCTTCATCCCCTTCTCACTCATGTGTCCAAGCCTATGATGCCACATTGTTGTATCCACTCCTGTAGAAGCTAAAGAGATATAATAATTAGTATTATGAGTACATAAATACAATATAGTTGCCTTCTCTCCTTTTTCTATAACTAGTGATCCTTTGGAGACCTTCCACGCCTTATCTATAAATATAGATATACAAGCTTAACATTCCAGATGACTTGTTGAAATTAGAAGTTTCCTTAGATATGGTACATGTATTTCCTCTTTCAAAAACAATTGGTTTCCATTATTTTTATTTATTTGTACCTTACCCATTCCAACAATTTTGCATGGTGCATCATCACCTAAATGAACAGTTCCAAAATCACCTTGAACATAATATATAAATTGTTTCCTATGGGGTGTGGCATGAAATGAAGCCCTTGAATATACTACCCAAGACTCATAAATTTTATCTACATAAAGAATCAAAGCATCGTTTAACACATCATCTGTTACATTTGCTTCTTGATTTTTCTCTTGTTGTCAATCTCTTTATTTCTTTGGAGAACTGCAATCTTTCTTCAGATGTCCTATCTTCCCACAATTCCATAACTATATCTTTCCCAGTATGGATTTGGATCTTCCCTTCCTAGAATTCCAATGGTTCCCTGAGCCCTTTCCTCTATCCTTTTGTCATCCCCTATTCTCCAAAGTCAACTCATTACCTAATGTCTCACATCTGATTTTTTGTCACATTTCATCACTAAGGATAACACTGACAACATAATCAAATTTTAGAGTGTTTGAACCAGAGCCATAATTACTTATAGAAATGACCAAGCCATTCCATATTTATGGAAATAAACATAGGATTAGAAGATCCCTGACCTCATCATCAAAGTCCACTTTTACAGAACTTAGATGATTAGTAACCGTATTAAATTCATTTAAATGATATGCAACAGAACAACATTCTAACATTTTCATGCTAAATAATATCTTCATTAGAAATACCTTATTATACATTGAAGGTTTTTCATACAATTTAGCCAATGCATCCATCATCTCCTTTGTTGTCTTTTCTTTTGAAATATTTAAATCCACCGACGCTGCCAGGCTCAACCGTATCGTTCCTAGTGCCTTTCTGTCAAAAACCTCCCATTCTTCATACTTCATGGCCGTCGGATTATTTTCTATTACAACCAATGGTAGGAATATATCCTTATGATATAAATAATCTTCCATAACTGGTAGTTTTGGCCATTAAATTTCTCGCCCCTAAACTTTCCATCTTCCATTGCTCCCACTCGAACCAGGAACCCTCTTTTCCTATGAGTTACCTTTCTCTCTCTTACCAGTTGTTAGAAAAATAGGATCGTGGAGAAATAAAATAAAAGATATGTGGAAATAAAACATAGAAGATACACAATTAAATAGAGACACAGATATATGTGGTTCACCTAGTGTGGGCTGCGTCGACCATAGAAATTTCCAGGTCCTTCCTTTTTATTATCCAGTAAAATGAAGGGATACAATCTACAACACACCCATTGTAAATTCCTCTCCTTTCTCTCGCAGTATCCTCTCTCAGAATACAATATTCGTGATAATACATAGTCACAATACAATTCCCTCATAAAAGAGGGTTTCCTTCTAGGGAAAAAATCTCTAAAATAACTTCTACCATCAAATCTGCAACCTTATAATGAACGGTCGAGATTGACTATGAAATTACAATATTTTACAAGGAAAATGTTCTCAATTTTTCGCTTCGGGGGCGCTGCCCCCGAATCCCATGCTAGGGGAGGGATACAAAAAATTTTGCCTCCCACCCCTAGTGACAGTTTTGGGGGGGAAAGCTCCCCCGCACCCCCGGTTAGAGAATGGGTTTCAAGCACGGCTGAAACAAACCTATGAATCAAGAAGATATTCGAGATCCACAACCAACATGATAGAGACAAAGTGACAGTGGCAGTGGTAGCGAAAATGGAATATTTTATGATAGCGACAATTGATCTACATTTATGTTATAGTTCGGTTGGATAGGGAAAGGATAGGTGGTTGTGGGCACCTTCCAGTTGGAGATCGAGAACTCAAGGGGCTTTATCCTCCTTCTAGTTGGAGCGATAGAATTTAGGGAGTTGTAGCTTCCTTCAGGTAGGATCCTAAGAACATGGGGTTGGATTCTCCTTCTAGTTGTAGCTAGAGAATCGGAAGTTGGTGCTTCCAATGAATGTATTCTTTTGATATATAAGAAAATCATTATGTGGTTTTCTCCCATTTGGGTTTCCATGTAAATTCTAGTGTACTTTGTATCTATTGTGATGTGATGTTTTTTATGATTATACTGTTGATGATATATTTTTTGCTAATGATAAACTATTGAATATTTTTTGAAGAATAAATTGTGGTTAAAAGTATTATAATTTTCCATTATTGATTCACCCCCCCTCTCAGTGATCTAACAGGACACTCACTCTAGACTCTTACTCTCAACAACCTAACAACCAACTCATTCTCTCTTTTTTAGAAACCTATTCTTTCCCAACCCATTACATATTTATGCATATTTATACATAGATTTAGGGCTCATAACCCCAATACTTTATCCTAAGAACCTAACATGTCCTAGCAGTTTTCCTTTTTTTTCCAGCATGTTGTTTTTCCTTCATTTGCACCTGCATGCTTCTTCTCCTTCTTTTGTGCTGAACTATTTCTTTCCTAAGAAGATCATCCTCCTCTGTGAATGAAGGATTTTGATCATGGTCTGCAGTGGTCTATTGAATATCTTATTAAGTGACCTCAGTTGCCGATAAAGGTATGACCATCCCAGTGTTATCACAATGTTGTCCCACATCACACAACAAAGGTAGAATCCATGGATCGAGTAGATATTATGTTCTAAATGAAGCAATTGTCAAAGAAAAATATTATGGAAATGAATTTTGATAGTCGACCAGGGTAGACCGAAGGTATGAAATCGATGGGGAAAAATCAAAAGATCCCATGAAAGAAGGATACATTCCACAGTCGATACTCGCATTTGATGGCTGAGAGTTTTCAATCCATGGAACTGTTGATCCTGGGTTAGGCACAGACTCAAAAAGGTTGGAAGCCACTTGGTCAATAGTTAAAATTCTTCCCTCATGGGGAAAGGATATGATGTGAAACACCAACAAGATGATAATTGTCATGGCATAATACCAACTCCTCCCAAGTAACAAGTTATAGTTAAGCGGCGCATTGACTACTTCAACCTCTACGCAGAAATATTTTCCTCCTAACTTGAACAAACAAGAAGAAATAATACCATGGGGTTGGAACGATAGTCCATAGAAATTTGTCAAGAGATTTGGGGAAGGGGTAATATTTGTAGAACCAACAGTTTTCCAACAAAACAAAGACATTACGCATGTCGAAGCCCCTTCATCAATGAGATTCTGTTGGATGAAACGATTATTAGAGACAACATTGATATGGAAGGCCATATGATAAGGAAGACAGGGCTTCACATCATTGGTATTAAACTTCATTATGATCTGAGTAGTAGAATCGAGGGCTCCTATGGCATATAACAACGCAGCGCACTGCGCAGGGAAACTTTGGAGTACTTCCAAAGCAAACATTGCACACAGGGTTTGAGCCAAGTTTTCAAAGATAGAATAGTTGGGGGTGGCTATCACATTAGGATTGTTTGTTGTCCATTTGTACACACACTTAGGTATGCATGTCATCATCTCTTTCTCAGGTTCCTCTATATGTAGAGGTGCTTGATATTACAAAGCCTTTTTCTCTTTGTTTGTCCATTCTGGGTTACTATAATCATGATTCCTAGTCTTCAAGTCAATGTTTAGTAGCTTTGTATGACTAAGAATTCTCATGAATCCATCCTATCCGTCCGTCTAGGGTGCATTTGACGTGCCCCCTTATTGGTTGGAGTTGGAAGAACCACCCTACAATTTATTCCCTTATGGGAAAGGGTTGTTCAACACGACGAGTTGTTTTTTTTTTGTTTTCTTAACTTCATAAGGTGTTGGTATTGTTCCATTTGTGGGAATTGATGTGTGAGATGGTCATCCCCACAAAGTTTACAAGGGAACTTCACCTTCCTTTTTTCATCCTTTTCCCTCTCATCATTCTTATCATATTGTTTATTATTTCCCCCACCACCTTTCTTACGCTTTCCTTTTCTGTCTCCGAGATGTTGAGGACCCTTTTGACTCTTTGTTTGAAAAGAATGTACATCCAAATATTAGGTGGCGAGGGTGGTTGAGTCAGGGGCTGGACCAACCATAGGTTGTTGGATTGCCAAGTTTTGCATCTGGTTTGTAACCAGATATGTAGCCTTTCTTTGTGTGAAACCCACAATTCCATCAACATGTGGAGTATAATTTGGCTTTGCCAAGCCAAGAGTATACCGCAGTGCGTTTGGCATAATCTCATAGAGAATTCCAAATTGAGAGTAAATAATCTCTAACTGTTGCACCCTAAAAATTGCTTTCTCTTATGAAAATACTCTTGAAGTCGCAATGCCCTTTGAAATGTATGGGAGTAAGGAATTCAAGAACCACTCAAGAAGATATTCTAGTGGTATTGTTCCTTTTATCAATATATTTTGCCTCCATTCCCAAATGTGATTGAAAATGTGTGTATCCTTGTCTTGTTCAAAGTTGTCTAGTATTTATGTATCGACATCATAGCAAACAAGGAGTTGGGTATTGTTAAGGAACACCATGGATAAGTCACCAAATGTCACGTATTTCACCCTTTCTAGTTATATGTACCATTTGGAATTTCCTCCGGTGAGAGTGCGCTGGAAAAGATGCAAGTGAATCGAGTCGTCATTCAACGAATTGGACAAACACCACAAATGGAATGTCATCACGTGATCTTGTGGGTCTTCACCACTTTTCCCCTCAAATTTGGGTATGTACGAAGGTAACTTGGTTAGGACCACCGACTATATAAGATGATGAAAAATAGGTTCATTCATCAACTTGGATAGGTCTGGAAAATGTAGCGTTTCCAGAAATGGTAGTCAAGGTTGTGAATTCAATTGATTAGCTTCCTGGAAAGAGGATCTCAGATTGTAAATGGCACCAGGTTTCCAGAAAGAGTTCATGGAAGAACTAGGGCTTGGGAAAAAAAAAATTTAACCCTAGTTGAATGGTGGAAAACCTCCACCCATCTGGTTCCCGAAATAAAAAATGGTGTTTCCCCCAGCGGACCCCCCTTGCACATGAAAAAATCTAGGCATGGGTTTAAACTGACTGGAAAAGGGGTTTCCCCCTTGCGACCTCCCTTGTGTGGGATTACACTGGACGTAGAGAGAGGTACCCCCCAATGACATCCCTTAGGAGGAGAAATGTCCTTCCATGGAAACATATTGGCCTTGGAAGGGGTTTCCCCCTACCGAAACTATAGACAAGGTGAAAGGGTTACTCTCGAACCCACTATATAGTTTGATAGGATCGAAGTTGAAGACATACTAGCGAATTGAGATCCACTACTCGTATAAGATCCCCAACCCTAGGAGGGGTTAGGGTCAGAATACAGGAAAACTTCGCTCCCGACGAATGGGGACGATGGAGGAATATGACCTTCACCCCAAGGAAATGCTTGGTAAGGAGATGAAGTACTCCCTTGACCAACACCCGATGCATGGGATGTTGACTAAGAATCATCCAACATGTTTAGCATGTGCATCGATGGCATACCATACAAAAAAGAATTTGTTTTTGACGATAAAGATACCACTACACTCATAGCTTGAGTGGGACCATTGACCAATGAAGGAATGATATTGGTTGAAACGAAGAAACTTGATTGATTGAAAACAATCATTTGGATAGACACACCGGGAGGAAGGATCCATCTGGAGATGATCATCATGGTGGAAGTTACATAGAATCTCGACATAAACACTGGTTGATCAAAATCTAGACTAGGGGTCAAATTTTAGCTCAAAAATCAACATTCTCGGAATTGCCTCAAATCGGAAGTGAGCGTAGCCCTCATCATCACGAACCCAATGCAACTCGTTTCATCTCAAACGGACATCGGGAGCGAGAGATATCGTGATCTATTTGGAAAGTCAAATAGGTAAAAAAAAGGGACATTGATTGGGCAGTCCATACAGTTCGTACAGGCTGACGTGGCAGAGTCCGTACATGCTGATGTGGCGACCATACGGTGACATGGCACTTGCTGATGTGGCAATTTGTGATTAGCTAACAATTGGGCGAATGTTATTGTGACACGTGTCATCATTTGGGCAAATGGTAAGGTGTCATGTGGCCCAGTCATGGGCTGCCACGTGGCACCCCTTTATTGGTTGTTGGTTTAATGGTTTGTTCAAAAGTTTGTGGAGTCCGTGGGGATTGAACCCCGGACCTCCCCCTTTACTAAAGCCTTTGCAAACTCCACATTGCCAATGCGCCACAATTTGTTTCTTGTTATATAAATGGTTTTATATTTATTTAAAGTTAATTGAGTTATGAGTTGGGGCACGTCCGGGCTGGGGCTTAGCCCCAGCCCCCGGTTGCGCTCACCATTTATATGACCATGCACCCAAATCAAATGTGTGGGAGTTCGATTTTCAAATGACCACAGCCATGCGCCTATATTCGCTTGGACACTTGTCAACTTATGCGCTCGCCATTTGTCAAGTGCTCATGCCATTTGGCATTGGAGCCTTTTTGCATGTTAAGACTTGGTCGTATGGTGCTCATATGCCCAACGGCTTGAGGTTGGGGGCCAAAAATCCATTAACGGTTCGACAGTTTGACCATTTTTGCAATTGCGCATCGGTGCCAGGTTTTTGTGCTTAAATAAGCGTGTGTTCTTGGTTCAACCACACAGAGGTGCGTTTTGGCAAACCAGAGCTAGCGAGCTTGAAGGAAGAGGATGGCAGGAGGCCTATCTTTCTCATCTTTTGGCCGATTGAGGTGCTGTAAAAGCCCAGCTAGGGGTTTTTGGACGTCCTAAATCCATTGGCACTGTTATCAAGGAAATTTGAAGACTTATTTTGCATGTTTTTCACCATTGAAGTTTCAGAGAGCTCTAGGGAGCTTGAAGCCCTCATTGATTGAGGACATGTTTTGGTGAGCCTATGTCTGTTTTCTGTGATTGAATAATCATTTTTGGCTAATTGTTATGCTATGAACACATTGGGATAGGTTTCAGAGGCTGTTGAGGACTTTTACAGGTGTTTTTGGCAAAGATAAGCTCAGGGAAGTTTATGGCCACATGTAGAAGAGGTCATGCCCGGATGAGCCATGATCCGTTTTCAAAGTTCTATTAGTCATTTTTGGGGTTTTTATGTGTTCTGATCTCAATGGTATAGTTTTTTTTTCCATTGGAGTTGAGAAGCAGCTTGTAAAATAACTTTTGACTAATTAATCCCAGAGAGCCAAATCCATTGATGGAGGCCCAATGAGATGTAGCCCGGAGGGGGGTGAACTCCTTTATCAACTTGTTCTTGTTGTGAGTTTGATGGTTTATTTTCTACAAGTTGTGTTGTTGTGTATTTGTTTAAAGTACATATTTAACCATCTAAAAGAACAATTCCTCACACATAAACATTTACAAGAAGATGCATGAACTTAACACATAATTTTATCTTGCATATTTTAACACATGAAGCAAGGTCCTGTAAAGTTTATTTTTATGAAGTAGAGGGTGCTTGCATAGAATAAGAAGTCAGCCTTCTATTTTCAGATCACTGGTGTAGCTTATTCCATAGCGTCCTAGCAAAGAGGGATACTATCAACAAGATATGATATGGGAGGTGGGACTTGCACCATAGGAAATGGATAAGCCTTAGGTAACAGAGGATTGAAATGTGGAGCGAATTCTTTGGCTCCTATATCTTCAACTACTTGTTCCTATGATTCTGAAGCATGAACTTCTATAGGTTTTGGATATGTGATATCAGCCTAACGATTTGACACAAAAGTGTTAGACGAATCAAGTCGATGCCTTAAAGGAGGTGGAGGAGAATTATTCCTAATTTCCTCTTTAGGGGGAAGGCCTTAAATTATCCTTGATCTATGGGGTATTTTTTCAGCCACTTTGACATGTCAACTCTCTTTGGGACCACGATACACACCACCTTAAACAAGTCTACGATTGTTGAGCACACTACTAGAAAAATTCCTATATGGAAACAATAGACACAAACAGGCCTTGTTAATACTCCGACTTGGTTGGATTAGGTCCCGAGACCATAATAATCACAAGGAAAGGTAAAGGGCCTTCTAGATGGAGGCACAGGTTGATTAAGTCTCGTGGACCAATGAATGAAGGATTGATAAGTGGTTATTCCAACCTCCACTAACCATCCTTATCTAGTGCAAGTACTCATGCTTCGTGGGGCACCCTCCAATAGTAATGAGAAGTGTGATGCAAAATCCACCCCAGGTACCATGAAAAACCCCCATAGTCACCTTATAATATCCATATGAATGACCATTAAGGTTACAAAATCATAGTCAATGTCTACGGGGTACAGTTGATAGTCGAGATTGAGCATATGAGCATGGTAACTAATCCCGAAGCCTCAAAATCACCACCTCTCATGGAGGTATGGGTACTAACAAAATCCCTAATATACAATCTTTCCAATACGTTCAGTTAAGCTTCGAAGGGATCTCTCCTCGACTCTCCTTCAGACGACCTTATTTTTATCTCCTATGTTAGAGGAGGCTCCCGGCTATACTTATACGATGGTTGGATTTAGGATCTCCCTAGCTCAAACTCCTACGTTTATATTGTGGCCTTGGAAAAATTTACTCTCCACCCTAAACCAAGGCCCTATCCTAAACTTGTTCATGTACCCTATAAAAATGGAGATGTATAATAAAATTTTAGTTAATCATTAACTTTAAAAGTTGTTTTTACTTAACAAAGAAATGAATGAAACTTGAATGGTGTTGATGATAGACTCCAAAAGTAAAGAACTTAAGAACAAAATGCAACATGCAGTTTCTTCAAATAAAAATGGTGTGCTACAATGCTTAAATGAAACTCTTTTTATTTCAATGACGAAAAGAAAATATTTTTGAATGAAATATTTGAGACACTTCATAGTGAAAACTATAATTATTTTCAAATACCTAATCCAACCGAAAACAAAAACCTTTGCAAACATGGATTCTTTTCTTTAAGGAAGACTATCACTACCAATGTAAAATGTAAAGCAACTTGGATGCTATTTAAATAAATCTTTAATTTCAATGATCACATGCAAGAGTACAAGAATTGAGTAACAAGCAAGCAAGAGTAGTTTTGTTCTTTTTCGTTTTCAAACTAAAATAAAAAACAAAGTATTGCAATTTCTTTTCCTTTTAGAAATGAGGAAAGTAGGTAAAGATACATAAATTATTCATCCAAGGAGCCACTGAAAATTTAGAGAGATATGACATTCAACCAAACAAATAAGGTTGATCTCCCAAACAACCTAACAAGCATTATACAAACCAACTAAAGAAATAATTGTTTTTCTTTTTTTTGTATAACTTTTCATATTCAAGAAAGTAAAATCCAAAAAGACACTCAGGATATCCAAGCAAACTAAAATAAACAACCACCACTTCCATATTCCACCAAAATATTTTTAAAATACCCTAATTTCACATAGGTCTGTGACTGTGTGCTCAGAAACTCGCGTATATCCACAGGTTGTGATATCACAACTCGCGAATGTATGCAGGATGTAGAAGGGAAAATCATGGATGGATTTGTTATTTTGGAAAAATAAAATACCACACCAAAAAGGGGGGTTTCCAGACACCTGCAAAAGATCTCTAAGAGGCTAAAACTTTATACATGAACTCAAGAAAAAACAGAAAAACTACTAAAAGGAAGACAAAATCAAGACACCCTAGAAACTGACCCAAACTAGGAGCACATCCCAAGTATGGTCACCAATTCTGTTAATAGGATATTTCCCTCGTGACCTTGGGTCGTGTGACGATAGAGAAAGACTAGATATAGAAGATTAAACTTACCCTCACAACTAAACATCAAAACCAAGAATAACTACTTTTCCATAGAGAGAGATAGGGAAAAGAGGGAAGAGAAGGTATGCACCTTAAATCCTTCATCTGGTGTCGATACCTATTCTTGTTTCTCAAAAATCTCCTAGTCTTTGTCGTTATAATCCTACAATAATATACCTAGATTGTGTTGCAAGGAGGTAGTTATAGATCCTAGTAGCATATATCAAAATTACACTTGAAAGAAGATATGAAAAAATGTGAACATACAAGATTGAAATGAAACAAGTGAACATAATATTGGAAGGAAAAGATACTCTTTCATTAATAAGAGAAATAAGAGAGATAGTTACAATATTAAGTTCCTTTTGCCACCATTTCAGAACAAATCACCTGGGTTCCTCCTGAAGTCCTTCAAGCATCAACTCAATGAAACACTTCCTCAGATAGTCTGATAAGGATTGGAACACACCTTATAACTATATATGAGAGGAAGTAACTCTAGAAAAGGAGTTTCCAGGTTTGGTGAAAACTTCTCAGAGTATGAAGGGGAAGGGAAGCTTGCTCAATTATCTTAGCATAACCTTGCACCATCAGACTTGTACTCATCATTTCCCTCAAAGGTGATTTTATGTTCTCCCAAAGAGGTTGGGGAGATTGAAATCTATTTTTTACGAGATTGGGGATGTTGGGAAACGATCCCAACTGAAAAAACCCTCCCAAAAAATTAGAATTAATTTATTTTTCATCATTTTTTAGGGAATCTATGCATTGTTCACTATAAAGGTGCATATTTCTGCATGTTGCTCAAAGGAAACCCGTAAATATGCTCAAAATCCATGTTTTTTATATGACTTCGATGAGGCAAGGTGGGATTTTGATTTTTTAATCCAAATAGAAGGGTAGGCCATAGCACAAGTGCATAGGTGTGGCATTTTATACTATAAAAAATGACAATGAGGCAGTTTTATAGATTGAATTCCTAGTTCTTGCTATCATTCCCTTCCTTATAAATCAATATTGTCCCCATCACTGGATTTTCTCATTTCTGTTCAAAGTTGGTCGTAGCTACTCTTGGTGGAGATTGAGTCTAGAGGGATGAAAATTTGGTTGCAACTATTCTCACTGGAGATTGAGTCTAGAGGAATGTTATCAATGATGCTTACATTTATATATTGAGTGATAATTATTTTCACATATATAAAAAGTGACTCAGCATCGACATCATAAAATATAGTTGAGTAAACCACTTTATCATGAACTACATTGGGCCATAATTCATATATTTATTGAGCGTTCTGATCTATTTATCATTGTTGATTGCCACATATTTTACATATGTACAAACATTAAACTATATGATTTTTAAAACGATATGATCATCTGATGTTTCCCAACTATTTTTAACATTTGATATATCTTTGTTGGTCACCTTAAAAAGAGGAATTTGAAGGATCGGATGGAAAAGGATGCAATAGAATTGATTCACAAGGATGCATTCCACATGTTATCCAAGAATAAGTTGCAATATGATCAAGACAAAAATATTAGTATTTTTCTGGCACTGAACACCCCTTCAAAAAAAGACCTAGGAGATGATGTATATCTCTAGGCCTTTAATTCATACAAAGTTGTTTCTTCTCCACTTTCACCATCTGCTTCTTCATTCATATCAAATCTCACGTCCATTGAAATACAATAGCATCCCTTGGTTCATCAACTCAGATTTCATTACCATGGAAAACTACCATGGTGCTACTATGCCCTAAAAACTATAGTCCTATTATAAACCACTCATCAATTTCCAATCACGCATGTATCATACATTTCTCTAATACCACATGATATAAATAAGAGAAAGAATGATAAATCAAGAAAATCAAGAACATTGAAACATGACAAAAAAGGAAAATGTTCAATTCAATTAATATGTACATCAATGGTACATATATAGTATGAATCAATATAATGAACCGACAATCATATCATAAATAACCATTTGTTAAGGTATAGTTAGGGATTATGATTATTTCTAACAAAAAAATATGATTTATTTTCAACATTCTTATAATAGAGTACAATCTATTTTTCTAATAATAAGTTTCCTTTTAAATTTTCCATTCGATATTTTCCACCTTCTACCTTAGATTTTGTATAGGGAACAAATCACATGAGAAGAATTGGAATATGAAAGGTTCATTAATATGGTTGGGTATATTTTTTTGCAAGTACATGAGACAATGAATAAGTCACAACAAAAAAACAAGTCCTGGAATGATCAGCATTGAATTGAAAAAACATTCAAGGTGGGAGATAGAGTTATGGTTACATATAAATAAATAAATGCTATAGGGTTTCAATAATAAGATCAAGGGTCTCCAGTATGGTCCTTTTGAAGTGCTGAAGAAGGTGGGTGGTAATTTCTATAGAATTAGTTTAACCCCATGTATGTAGATTTACTCAATAATGAATGTGAAAAATATGAAACTATAAGATCCTTCCATGTTGGACCAAGAAATTGATGAGAAAGTATTAAATGGATCATTATACAATTTTTCATCTATTTTTTTTTTTATTTTTAGGGTGGAAAAATTGGAGCTATTAGTTTGTATGGCGTAATTTGGGATATAGAAACATCTTGAGCCAATTTGAGGCCTCAAATGGGCAATTTTTTAGTTAAATCTCTACCAACAAAACCCCTAAGCCCAACCCCGAACTTAATTAATAGTTGAGGCATGCAAAAACCCTAAGCCTAACCCTATATTTCTATTAGGCCATGCTAAATATATGGCTAGTAGGAAAGGAATGGGTTCCATTCTTGTTGTATTGTCTATTGTTCCATAGTTGAGAAATGTGTCTACGAGTGGGATATTTAAGTGGAATAGAGGAAGTATAAGACCCTACAATAGCCATATACGCCATATTTTCCATTGAAACTCCATAGTGAGTTTTCTTTTTTTGTATTTTAACTTCATAACTAAGAAGAAAATGTGGAGTAGACCTCACTTCCTAGCTAGGTTTTTCCTGTATTGGGTTTTCCCAGGGTACATTTTTTACTCATTGTGTGAATAGTATTCTATTTTATTAGCTTCTTTCATTTCAATTTCAATTTATTTCATTATTTTCCGCATTAATATACTAATATTAAATCTAAAATCTAAAGTAAAACCATGCATAATAATAAATTGTTGAATATAGTAAGATCTATAGAGATGAAAGTTTTTAGAGGAATATCTACAACAAATTATTGATCATATTGGAATCATAGAAACTTTATTTGGGATTTCTATGGGAAGTTGTCGGAATAGGAATTGGCATGAAAAAAATTCTTAAATCTCTATCCATGGTAGATGAGAATAGTAACAATCCACGGGATGAGTATGAATGATTTTAAAAGTTGGAAGCACAAGTTGCTAACTTCTCTCATAAAATTCAAATCCTCATGGTATCTATAGAGAAACAATTTGTACCTTTCTAGGGAGTTTGACAACTCTAACTCAAAATATATATCAGATGGGAAATATAGAGATAACAAATACCTAAAAAAGGAGTTGAAAAAAGATTCAGATAAAGAGAGACAAAGTTCCAATGACATAACTTCTTCCCAATATTTGTTTAAAGTGGAAGTGAAGGTGGACATCATACCCTTCCAAGGTGAGATTGATGTTGCTAAGTTGAATAAATGGTTGCAATGATTATAATTTTATTTCAATGTTCATAATATATGATAACAACAAAACATTTCATTTTCCCAATTGATGTTAGAGGAACATGCCCCAACATTGGTGGGAAAATCAGGTGGAGACACTTAGGCTAGAGGGTAATCTCCAAGAAACTAAGTGGGAGGTGTTTTCCCATGGTACAATTTGTATTCATTGTGTTGATGGTATTTTATTTTCTTAGCTTCTTTCATTTCATCTTCAATTTATTTTAGTATTTTATGCATTAAGATAGTAATATTAAAGATGAAATCTATGGTAAAACACTACATAATAAGAGATTGCAAAATATAGTAATACATGTCGAGATGAATTGTTCCAATAGAATATCAATGATAGATTATAGATCATATTGGTGTGACACAATATTTGTTTGGGTATTTGGTGGGAAGTTGCAGGATCCAAGAATTGGCATAAGAAAGAATTATTAAAACCATAGCGATGGAGGATGAGAATAGTAACAATGCACGAGATGAATATGAGGAGTGATTTTTAGATTTGGAAGGTTAAGCCGCTGACATATCTCACAACAAGGCTATTGTCATGGGATTTCTATAGAACAAGTTTGGAATTTTTGGATATTTTGTTAGATCTAAATCAAATTCTAGCACTAATGAGAAATATGGATATAGCAGCGACCTATAGAAGGAGTTGAAAAAATAGTCATAGAAATAGATACCAAGTTCCAGTGCCATGAATTCTTCCTAATATCCATTTAAAGTGGAAGTGAAAGTGTACATAAAACCCTACCAAGGTGATATTGATGTTGTTAAGTTTAATCAGTGGTTGCAACAATTAGAATTTTATTTCAATGTTTTATAACATAGGAAAATAAGGATTTCATTTTCCTCACTGATGTTAGAAGGACATTCCCAAACTTGGAAGGAAAGTCACATGGAGACACTTAGGGTGGAGGGTGATCCCCAAGTAACTAAGTGGGAGGTGTGGAATATCCATGATGGATTATATATCATATTGTCCTTAGAGAAACTTTTCTTGTGGATTTTGTGGGAAGTTGTAGGATTCAAGAGTTGGTGTAATAAAGAAGTATTAAAACCCTATCCATGAAGGACGAGAATAGTAAGAATCCACAGGGTGAATCTAAGGAGCAATTTTAGAGTTCAAAGTAGAAGTTGAAGACATCTCTCCTAACAAGGCTATCCTCATGTTATCCCTAGAGAATACGTTTGGACCTTTTGGGGATTTTGGTTGATCTAACTCAAAATATGACATTGATGGGAAATATTGAGATAACAAAGACCTTGAAAAGATTTGAGAAAAGAATCATAGAAAGAGATACCAAGTTCCATTACCATAACTTCTTCCTAATGTATATTTAAAGTGGAAGTGAAAGTGGACATCAAACCCTACCAAGGTGAGATTGATGTTGTTAATTTTAATCAATGGTTGCAATGATTAGAAGTTTATTTTAGTTTTCATAATATAGGAGATCACCCAAATATTTCATTTTCTCAACTAGTGTTAGAGTTCCATGCCCAAAATTGATGATAAATTGACATAGAGACACTTAGGCTAGAAGGTGATTTCCCAATAACTAAGTGAGTGTTGTTTAAAACTATGATTAAGTCTTAGTTCCACCCTATTTGGTATGAAGAGGACTAGTGGATCTATTGTAATACCCCTAGGCTGAACCCCAACTGTAAATGTAAATGAAAATGTACTTAAGATGGTGAGTTGTTTGATATCATTTTGCATGCACCTTCCATCGTATAGTTCGCACATGTACTGCACACTAAAATGATGAAGTGTGCACATTCTAGGATACCACGCACAACAAAGTTAAGTGCACACGATTTTGTGGCCAGAGAGCCTTTTGTGTATATGTTGTGTTTTATAGGCTGGTGAGCCAGTTATTATAAGCTAGGAAGCTTATGTGTTGAATTAGGATAGAGAGCCTAGATGCTAAAGGCCAATGATCCTGTTATTATAAGCTAGGAAGCTTATGTGTTGAATTAGGACAGAGAGCCTAGATGCTAAAGGCCAGTGAGCATATTTTTGTATATGTCTTATCATTAATATAATACATCGTTGCATGTATACTAACCACAATAAAAGAGTATGAGGGACTAAACTCCACTAGTTGGGGAATGGGGCATAAAACTTAAGGATAAGGGGCTAAGCTAGGGAGCTTAATCCAAAAAGGAATATTATATTAATATTCCTTAAAGTATAAAGTATGGATAATTATTTTATCCTAAGTTCTAAGGATGGGGACAAGTGGACCAAATTAGTTCCCAACATGACAAGTGTCAAGTTGGGAACATGCATACATATAGCTTGGAATTAGTTCATTTTCAGAGGATTCCATCATCATTCACTCACCGATTCATTTGTACTTCGTACCTTCCTTACCTGTATCCATATGTGTACCTATACCCATACTTGTATCTGTACCTGGTTAGTTTGGGACTTGGACTGAAGAGGCGGGTTGTTAGGCTTGTGGGATACTAAAGAGGCGGGTTTTCAGGCTCGTGGGATACTAAAGAGGTGGGTTGTCAGGCCTGTGGGATACTAAAGAGGTGGTTTTTCATGCCCATGAGCAATTCTCTCGAGGTGAGAGAATTGTTGGGAATTTATTTCTCGAAGGTGCAAACTGTAGCTACAGAGCTCTGAGACTTCCTATCTGGCATGTTGTTGAAGCCCCAAAAAGGATGTGAGGAAATCAAAGGACTGTTGAGCAGAGAAGGGGCACACTTCCTGGGGTGGGACAGGCATGTGGGAAATGAGGGATTGTAGGATGTTAATTTGAGTTGGCACCTGCGATAGATTTTTTTCTTGTTCTCTGAGATACATAAACCTGGTTAGGATTCCATTTACTTGGGTGGAGCTTAGTCCTAGCTCAAGGGTGACCCATTGCTGAGAGTGATCAACAACATGGTCTAAGGCTAGGAGGTTCATGGAAGGTTTTTGAAGGAAAATATCCCCACGGACAGGTAGATCTCCTCAAAGAGCTAGACTCTTAACTCTAAGACAGAAAGTATCATGTTCATTGACTTCCTTTTAGATCTAGGTGGATTAGTGTGTGAGGAGGAAGGAGAAAAGAAATAACTTTTACCAGTGTTTTTCCCTGTACACTCCGAGTTGAGCTCCAATCTTTCGCTCTTCGATAAGCCCTGTAGACAAACAAAGTACGAACACTTCCTACTCTATCAAGATTAGTCTGAAATAGGTCTATCTACTAAAGAGACAAATTCATGTGAGATTGAACACAAATTAGAAAGAAACAGGCCAAGAAAATTATATTAATGAGGACAAAACATTGCTTACAGCCATAGATGAATTGCAGCAATTTTGTCAAGTCCTCCTTGTCTACCCCTTGCTCAAAAGATCCACGATCGGAATGATGATATCTTCACTGATTTCTCCCTATGAGATCATAGGTCTATTGCCTCCAAATCATCTTTGTTATAGCACCACTTATAAGATCATAATTTTGGTGTGATTCTCCCTTTTCAGTTCCCTTTCACCATTAGAAAGCTTGCTTATATAGCCTTGGAGAGGCTTTAACCACTTGAGATATCCTTGGGGAAGGTGAAGATTTGCCTCCTTTAGTTGAGATCTTCCCTAAGACTATGGCTAGACTAGGGATTCGAATCCAAATGCCTTCCAAGAATGAAAGGATCCTTCCCCCATTCATCTCAACAACTTAACTACTACCCAGAATAGGTAGCGCTCCCTTAAAAGGGCCATCAGATCGCTGTAGCACTCCCCAGTAGGCTTAAGGGGGGAGCCAACACTCCTAAAGACACCAAAACTACCCCATAAGGGAAAAATAAGCTTTATAAGGCTCCCAGACAGTGTAAGGGGGGGTGCCAACACTCCCAGAAGAGGTATAGGGGAGCGCTCTCCTTCAAAAACTTAGTTTTTTGAGTGTTTTCAGATGGCAAAAGGTTCATGAGCCTGCTGACTCATTTCTCCTCTTCCAAATCAAATATTTGAGGTGTTTCAAGTGTCCTTCTCATGTCGTTATAGGCAGGACATAGGCATCATGGTAGTATGCTTTCTTTAACACATGCGACACTTGTGAGCAAAATGCGACACTTGTGAACTTTTTAATGATGACACTTGCGACACTATCAAAGTGAGTATTTTTTATGTGTAACAGATTGCCCCCCAAAGTATGAAGTTAGAATACAAGAACTGATAACTGAAATGATTTGTAGACTTTCAATCAAGGGTATAGATGCAGAGAACCTGACAGAAGCTGCACACAAACATCCAACAAATATTATGACATGTTTCAAACCCAAGGCAGGCATAATTATGCTTGGTTGATAAAGACTTGCAAGATATGGCTGCCATAAAATACACTGGGGATCCATAATTGTATTGATAAAAAGTTATAGAAACTGAAAATACACTGTGGATCTATACTCCCATGACCTGAACTAATCGTAGCCATGAAGAATACACAGTGGATCTATGAGATGACAAGACATATCCACGACCAATACAAAGTGGATCTATGCCACAGTATATCTGTCATTGTAACTCCATCGCAACCTGGGAAAAGTACATATCAAAGTGATCACTCAACCCAGGGTCTTCTTACCAATCCCAATGTAGTACAAATCTAACCATGTGAATAGATGTCCTTATGTCGAACATGGCAGAAACCACTTGATTACCAGTCAATGATGTAAACTGTTAACAAGCACGAGGGAGATCACCATTAATGTTAATGATTCCCAAGGTACTCTAGTACATTCCAACGAATGTGAATGGATGAGATGAAGTCGAACATCTGTGGAATCATTCGATCAGAGGTCAATGATGTAAACCCACTGTCAAATGTGAGGAGGCCTTCCATTGAGGCATGCAGGTCCCAAAGTACTAACTGGTTTCTAACTCTAGTTCCTGGATAATGTGTTGAAGTCGACAGGAATAGGCTCATCGAAGGAGGGCCTTAATGTATCCCCCATCAACGACACGAAACAGACACAGAGATGTAATTGGTATATCACATGAACATGGATTGACACGGGTATTGAGACAATATATTTGTGATGGATGACTCTCGAGGCAGATACTTCCCTTGAACACTAAGGCACGACAGCAGAAACGTGACATGGACCAAAACTTGATGATGCAGTGGATGTTATGACTTACATTAGGTGACCCAAAGGAGTGGAAGAAACTCAAAGGATTGGCTCAGTGCAAAGGTTCAGCGGATTATAATGCATGCAAAAACAAAGTGTCGTGTTCAAGGGAGACTCTAAGAGTTACTTGGTAATGTTCTAAAAAACCACTTGGCTTGCTTCTTTCAATTTTTTCCCCCATCCAGATAGATGAGTACCTCTTTTTAATTTCACGAGCTCGAGGAGGATAACACATGCTCGATAAAACTCACCTTTGGTAAGTTCCTCTTCCTTTGTTTAACAAACTGGAAGAAGTAAGGGTTCGATCCCATATGGGCCTGTCGATGTTTTGTTTAGCGAGTCCAAAGACAAAAAACTCGAAGGTTTTTCAGGATTATAGAGTCTGGAAAAACACTTAAAAGAGAACTCTCTCAGTTCCTTTTTTGTAAATTAGTCTGACGAGACCGAAAAAGAGATAAACTATCGCTCAACAGACATTTTCTTCAAATAATTTAACGAGCATGAAGAGAACAAGGTCTCTTGGTAATATTTTCATGTTTAGAGAGTTTGAAAAGAACTTAAAGATGACTCCAATGTTGTCCTTTTTCGTAATGTTAGTCTCGTGAGGCCGAAAAAGAGATAAATTATCACTCAAAAGATGCCCTTTCAAATCGTTTAATGAGTGGGAAAGGAAGCAAGATCACTCGAAAATATTTTCATGTTTAGAGAGTCTGAAAAGAGCTTAAAGGAGACTCCAGGGGGTTCCTTTTTCGTGTATCCATACAGGTCCGAAAAAGAGATAAAAGTCTACCTGGATGCATTCTCATGTATTTACGAGCACGAGAAAGAACAAAGACTAAGCTCTGTATGCCCCCCATATTGAAATCTAGTGGATTAATTCCAGAAGGATCATCAAAGGCTGGAGACATGCCCTCCAAGCTTTGATTCATTCACTGAAGGAGAAGGGTGGATGAAAAGAAGGTTCAAGAGAGGTGACTGTTTCATTTTTTAATGAGCTTGACATAGGAAAAGAACTATGCTCATGGCCTCTATTTCATTTTTTAACGAGCTTGCCAAAGAGAAGAGAAACTATGCTCGTGGTTGCTTCTTGATCATGGCTTCCAAGAGGATAATTCTCTGGAAGGGTACCATGTCAAAGGATAAAATGTGGTCATGGCCTCCAGGAGATCTTTGCTGGATGGAAGAGAATCACTCGAGAAGG
>JZKD02S1639463.1:9359-36237 GCA_000966675.3 Picea glauca | reverse complement strand
CCATGACATCGATAAAGACAGTTTTCCCTCCCAAAGTTACAGGAAACTGAGGAAGGATCCCTAAAGGTTGACTAGTTCTTCTGTTAAAAGCTAACAAATTTTGTGTAACCGGTGCGAGCTGCGGACAACCCAAAGAATACCAAGTAACAGAAGACAAAATACTAACGGACGCACCTTCATCTATCAGCGTTTGAGGAACGTCCCGACCACGAACCTGTACTATAATCTGGAAAGGAATGTGGGAGGGAAGACGAGGTCTAGTTAGCACACCCCAATCAAAAAGGATGGCCTCATTACTTGGAGGGGGTTTCACAGGAGAAGGAGGAATGCCCCCCAGTATGGTAGAATATGTATTAACGAGAAAAACATGGGTAGTATCGGGTTTAATATCTAGAAGGAGAGTAGGATCGACCGATGATTGGATCAGATCAACCAATGGTGGACTTGGATAGACCACTCCAGCACTCTTCAGAGGAAGAGTAGGATTGACCAAGGAAGGGACTGGATCATTCGCTTTGACATTCCTCAATGGAGGAATGGGATCGACCGATGGTGAAACTAGATCAACTACTTTGGCACTCTTCATAGGAAGAGTGGGACTGACCGAGGAAGGGGTTGGATTAGTCACTTTATCATTCCTCAATGGAGGAACGATATCGATCGATGGAGAAACTAGATCGACTACTTGAGTTTCATTCTCCAAGGGAAGAATGGGGTTGACGGGTGGAAACAGATCGACTGCTTTGGTGTCATTCTTTCGATGAAGAGCGGGGTTGATCGATGACAGAACTGGATCAGCTACTTGGGTTTGTGGTTCAATCAAGGAGGAAACTAGATTGACAACCTGATCAACCGGACTAATTAGGGATGGAACCGGATTGACCAGTCTATCAACCAATGATGGGTTGGAGGAAATCTTACGATAACCTTTTGGAAGTTGAAGTTTTTCCAAAAGAGAAAAAGCCTAGTCCATACGAGGACAAAGGTGAGAGTAATGATTACCTTTACATAACATGCAAGGGAACTTGACAGTTTGCTTCTTCTTACCAACCTGAAAATCACTAGTTGATGGGGTATCATCGACATCACCGATAGAGGCCGATGACATGGAGGACCACATTTCTAAGACCTGGGTAAGACCGGGTAAATCCCTCAAAAAGTGGTCACCCTTACAAAGACTGCAAGGGAATTTGGGTTTCAGATTCTTCATTTTAATCTTGTTGACCTCATCAACACTCCCAGTACTATTAACAGTAACTAGTTTCTTAGAGACAACATCTGATGTTATTGGGGTATTTTTCTTTTTCGGGTTCTTCTTCTTCTTCTCATCAACCTGGCTACTTGCTTTAGAGCTTTCACTAGGTGAAGAAGGAGAAATGGAAGGACACTTAATGGGAGAAGAAGGTGAAAATTCGACGTGAGGTTGATGTGTGGGTGATGTACCGACATCTAAAGTATTAGGTGTAGCTGAAACATTGGGAGGATTCGGGATCACCGGAGTGGGGAACAACCAAATTGGTAATCCAATGGTGAGTCCTAGAAGACTCAGTGTGGCAATATATGGAGGACCAAAGTTTCCAAACGAAATAAATGTATAAGGTTCCACAGGAGAAGGGGTTCCTCCATTGGTACTCCCAGGATTCGATGCCATTAACACTGACTCAACCTAAGGTCCACTAAGTAAAAAAAACAACACACACTATGAATCTGAGAAGCAATCAATCAAACAAAACCTTCCCACAATGAAACCACTAGTTGGTGATGAAATCCAATGTCTCAAGATCAAAATAGGAAGGAGCATGGATAGAGCGGGTGGATCGGTTACATTGGCGACCTTCTTAATGGACTTACGCCTTGGTGCAAGATTCCACACAGTAATTGTGGATTTACCCTCCAAGGAGCCCGAGTGAGTTTGACCAACGTCTATTCCAGGTACAGTGAGAATTCCCTTCACCATCCCCTTGTGTGAGACCCTAAAGATTGTGGCTACTAAGGTCACCAACTCGCAGTCAGCCCCTGGGAAGGTACAGTCGACAGTCCAGTCAGAACGTATGGGCAGGATAACAAGTCCGAAATCATCTTGAAAGGCTCCCACACATAATTGTGGGTATACCTTTCAGTGACCCCAAATATACGATCCGACCACTACAAATAGTTGGGCCATGGATGGATAATCTCCGTAACTCACTCGAATGCGACCTAGCGCATAACCCCTGTGTGAGAGGGGGATCCCAGCAAGCCAATACGACAATCGGATTTGACTCTCCCTATCGCAAGATACTAAGTTTGTTCGATAGCTTTGGAAAGTTATCCTTTCAACCTATTCCAAATCCCTACACCTTAAACTAATGTAGGTTTGCTAACAAAGATGTAAAAAGTCTGATAAATTTTAGTTAAGTGTTGATTTTAATGGCGGTTGTTTACTCAGAGGGTGTATGAAAGTGAAATTGATGGAATGATGACTCAATTCCCAAAAATATGCATGAAATATGATAAGCAATCGTTTCTTTTCAATGAAGACCTATTTAAGGGAAAGAGGAAGAGTCATGTTCACTATCAAACACTTCATAAGGAATGCCCTCAATCAATTTTGTTCTCAATCAAATCCAATATGATGCTACAAAATTTCAGAAATGTAAACTAATATGCAAACTAATCATTAATATGTACTTTTGTCATTTTCATGTGAATGATGATCAATTCAATGAAAAACTTGTCCTGCCAACTAGCCTTTCAGACCAAGGAGATTCGGACAAGAAAACACAGATTTTGCACAAACAACACAGCCTTCTTGTAGTCAAACACGAGAAAGAAAACCAAAAAACGCAAAAGGAAGGAGAAAGAAATTGGATCAGATGACCTCAAAGAACCAAATGAGAAGAGTCATAGACTTCTAATGTCCTTCACTAGAGTTCCCGCTCAGTCGGATAGGGGAGAAGAAAGAAGGGGATCGATTTCAAGCTCTCAACAGAAAAAACTCAAAAAGAATGAAGAAGGGCATAAAATATGCACAACAAGGTGTTTACTTATCAAGAGGAAGCATTTCAAAGGTCAAAGGAAGAATCATTGAATCACAAAGCAACTCAACAAGTGAAGAAACAGGGTTTGCAGCTCCAAAAATTGCAATTTTTGAAGAAATTTTGTGCAAAAAGGGGTTGGCGCTCTGGTGTAAGGGACACCAGGGCATTATAACACTCTTTACAATACCTTCATGAAGTTTTTGCGCTCTGCTAACATGGGCAGGGGGGCGCCAAGCTAAAAAAACTAATAAAAATGTCCAAAAACCCAAAAATTCAATCAAATTTTGACAGTCAAGCTGAGTGTGATGGGGTAAAGAGTCAATAAACAAGTGCAATTAGATATGAAAGGGTGAACAAGGTATGAAAATAATCATAGTGTAAGGCAAGGTCTATGAGGAAAAATCAAAACCAAAAGTTTCAATTCGATTCCCCAGCGGAGTCGCCAATTTCTGTTGAAGGAAAATCTCCCTGCGGACAAGTAGATCTCCTCAAAGAGCTAGACTCTTAACTCTAAGACAGAAAGTGATTATCATGGTCACTGACTTCCTTTTAGATATAGGTGGACTAGTGTGTGAGGAGGAAGGAGAAAATAAATACCTTTTACCGGTGTTTGTTCCTGCACGCTCCGAGTTGAGCTCCAATCTTTCGCTCTTCGATAAACCCTGTAGACAAACAAAGTACGACCACTTCCTACTCTATCAATATTTGTCCGAAATAGGTCTATCTAATAAAGAGACAAATTCATGTGAGATTGAACATGAATTAGAAAGAAACAGGCCAAGAAAATTATATTAATGAGGAAAAAACATTGCTTACAGCCATAGATGAATTGCAACAGTTTCGTCAAGTCCTCCTTGTCTACCCCTTGCTCAAAATATCCACGATCCGAATGATGATAGATTCACTGATTGCTCCCTATGAGATCATAGGTCTATTGACTCCAAATCATCTCTGTTCCATCACCACTTATAAGATCATAAGTTTGGTGTGATTCTCCCTTTTCAGTTCCCTTTCACCATTAGAAAGCTTGCTTATATAGCCTTGGAGAGGCTTTAACCACTTGATATATCCTTGGGGAAGTTGAGGATTTTCCTCCTTTAGTTGAGATATGCCCTAAGACCATGGATGGACTAGGGATTCGAATCCAACTGCCTTCCAAGAATGAAAGGATCCTTCCCCCATTCATCTCAACAACTTAACTACTGCCCAGAATAGGCAGTGCTCCCTCAAAAGGGCCATCAAATCACTGTAGCGCTCCCCAGTAGGCTTAAGGGGGGCACCATCACTCCTAAAGACACCAGCACTCCCCCAGAAGGGCCAAAGAAGCTTTATAACACTCCCAAACAGTGTAAGGGGGGGCGCCAGCACTCCCAGAAGAGGTATAGGGGAGCGCTCTCCCTCAAAAACTTAGTTTTTTGACTGTTTTCAGATGGCAAAAGGTTCATGAGCCTACTGACTCATTTCTCCTCTTCCAAATCAAATGTTTGAGGTGTTTCGAGTGTCCTTCTCATGTCGTTATAGGCACGACATAGGCATCATGGTAGTATGCTTTCTTTAACACTTGCGACACTTGTGAGCAAAATGCGACACTTGCAAAATTTGTAATGATGACACTTGCGACACTATCAAAGTGAGTATTTTTTATGTGTAACAAAGGTCTGCACATAGTTGGTGATATTTTTACCAAGATAAGTGTCAATTGTGTGTTAAATTACATGTTGCATTATTATTTATGTGTTTATTTTTATGGGTTTTTCCTGTGTGCGTTGTATGTGTATTTTTTTTATTATTCTATATGAATATGTGCATTTGCAGAATGTATGTGTCTATTTTAAGTTTTATATATAAATTTCCACAATAGTTTCAATGTGTATATGTTTTAATTTTGTATATGGTTCGAAAATTTTATGTGGCATAGCCCAGTTGGATGTTGGGGATGTTACACTATGGTATCAGAGATCCAATTTTCAACATTGAGCATGGATGGGCTGAAAAAGTTGAAATGAATTCAAATTTCACAGAGAATTGATTTCAAAGTGGCCAAATTTCAAGTTACAAAGCATCCATGGTAAAAAATTAGAAGCAATTGCATGGAATTGGGAGAAAGCCCCAACTTTTATTATTAAATTCATGGGAAATTGAGAAATTTGGCAAAGTGGTGAGATATTCTTAATTTATTATCTGTTCTAGCAAATTCAAACTTGGAATTGGTCGAATTTGAAGTTATAGGGAAGCCATGACAGATGGAGCGAAATTAGTTGATTAAAATTCTCAATTTGTGAATTGAGTTTGGGAAACATTCGTTCCAGGAATGTCAACCAACAACTATTTGTTGTTGCAGAGGTTGAATTGGTGTTATTGGGGTGAAATTGAAACCATTTCATAGTTGTAGAATTCCTATGGTTAAAATTGGGAAAACGTTTGGCAAAAGCCCCAATTTCTGCAGTCGAATTCATGAGGAATTGATGCGCATAATAATGAATGTACATCGGTGTTCGCACTTAAATTTGGCAATGCGTGGAAAATATTGGCATGTAGGTGTGAGAACTTAAATTTGGCGCTATGTGGTGCAAAGTGGTAATGTGCATAAAATATTGGTGTGCGGGTGTTCACACTTAAATTTGGCATTACACAATGCAGAGTGGTAATGCACGGAAAATATTAGCATGCAGGTGTTCACAATTGAATTTGGCGTTGCGCAGTGTAGAGTGGTAATGCGTGGAAAATATTAGCGCATGGGTGTGTGCACTTAAATTTGGCACTTTGTGGTGCAGAGTGGTAATGCATAAGAAAATAATGGTACAAACTAAATTTAGCACTATGCGGTGCGGATTGGGTGTGTGCATGCATAATATTGGCATGCATGGTGTGCGCAGTATTGGAAGAGCACGGAGGAATTTTGTTGGTGTGCATGCGATGTAGGTGTATTCCTATTGCACAAAAGTTTAATTAATGGTGCACATGGAGTAATAGTGAGTGGTGGGAGCGTACTAAACTTTGACATGGTGTAACACATAGATTGCAATGCATGTGACACAAAAATTGCACACAACAAGTATTAGTGCATGAACCAAAATTGTGCATGGTAGATATTGGCGCGTGACACAAAAGTAGTGCGAACCCGTTATTGGTACGATAGAGAAGTGATCCAAATTGGTTATGGGTATACAGAGCAATATCTACCTTATGGTGTTGTTGCACATGCTAAATATGGGTGTACATGTTTAAATTTTTGCACAAGAATTCGTTTGGATGGTCTACAACAACAGAAAACCAATGAATTGCTGCGACATTTTATACTGTCTAAAGGTCATCTTTTTGCACCTCGTTTTTGAGTCCTAAACATCATTTTTAGCTACACAAAAACCTTGAGAATAGACTGTACAAGTACACTCTAATGTTGTATCTCAAATGAAAGATCCTAGAGAGATATTTCTAATGGTGTAAACCGTTCGTCAAACATAAATTTTATTAGGGAATTACAAGACAAACAATGGAGGGTAAATTTTAAGACCCAACTAACTTCGAAGGGCCATAAATTTCTGCTCAAGACTCAAAATCGAGCATGCAAGCATGCATTGAAAAGGTATTGGACAATATAATATAACTATTCACCCAAAAAATTGAGCTGAACATATGATTTCTCAAACATTTATAAGAAATAAGTCTGATATATTATTGAACCATAATGGTTCATATTTTTCATGAAATTGATGAGTCAGTTAACTTGACAAAGTTTTGTTGGATGCAAATTTTGCAAAGTTAACAACAACTAGAACCAGACCAAGATCAACACAGAGTGAAGAGGAATGGAATATGCACAAAGGTCTTACAACTAGGAATATGAGATCATAGGGATGGATGTCCATATGGGTATTGAAGGAACAAACTCCAATGGAAATGGAGAAGTAAAGGATGAAAACATGAATATGATAGAGACAATTAAAAATTTGCAGAAGGATGTCCAAATCCATAAAGATGGTAATGAAAGGCTTATGAAAGCTAAGGAGTAGCAAGAGGACTTCAAAATGAAATTAATGCAGAGCTTGAACATAATAGAAAAGAAATTGGATAAGGAGAGTGGCTCAAGGAAACTAAGAAATGACAGGTCTCCTGATGAGAAAAGAAGAACAAGAAGTGTTAGAAGACATCACCCTCACTCCCTAAGGCATTCCAATAGGAGAGAACATATAATTTCAAGTCCATCCACTGTCAAGAAGAATAATAGGTCTGGGGTGGATGAGCTACGACGAGAAATGAACAAAATCAAACCTCCTACATTTGATGGTGAGCATAATAAGGATGAATATGCAAAGACATGGTTGTTGGGCATGAGAAAGTATTTTCAATTGCATAATTATTCTTCTCATGTAAAAGGAAGAATTTCCATATATAAAATCAAGGGAAAGGCATCCATGTGGTGGGATTAGCTTGTGCAGTTTCAACACATTAAAGAGAAAAATGTTACTTGGAAGGAATTCAAGAAATATTTGATGAAGAGATACTATGAAAATAAAATGAAAGAGTTCTTTGAACTCAAGCTTGGGAGTATGAACATAGATGAATATGAAAGAAGGTTTTTAGAACTACTGAAGTATGTTTCTTTCTTCAAGGTTAAGACAATCAATATTTAGAGGTATTCAAGTGGATTTCCATTATTCATCAATGAAAAAATACAATATGATGATCCCAAAACATTGGAGGAGACCACAAAGCAAGATAAATTCCTATATGATCAACAAAAAGAAAGGATAAATTTCCAAAAATATTGGGAAGACAAGAATAAATTCAAGATGGATTAGAGGAAGAAGGGAACTAAGCCACCATTCTTCAGAAATATCCTGCAGGGACAACCAACTTCTAGAGAACCCAAAACAATTGAGACAGGGGGTCAAAGGCCAAGAAAACCATCTATTCAATTTTGGGGTTGTAAGGGAAATCACATGTATAGAGATTGTTCTCATCGAGGTGAAAAAGTGAGGAATGTTCACAATGGATGTTCACAATGTACAACAAGTTGAAACAATGGAGGACATGGGAACAAATTTACCAAGGATCTATGCATCCTTGGACAACAATCAAGCAGAGTATCAACCACATATGATTGAAGTGGAAGGTATGATAAATAACCAAACCATTGCGATTTTAATTGATTAAGGAGATAGTCATAGTTATATAGATCCTAATATGGTGGAAATTTTGCATTTGCCAAGAAGAAAGAATGGAAAATATTGGTTGGTGTAGCTGGCTACTATAGCCAAAAGAAAAGTTAATGAGAGGGTTAAGTCATGTCCTATGGACATGAATGGATTTGAACATATTTCCTTTAGGTTCCTATGAAAATATAATTGGGATGGATTGGTTGGACCAAAATAATGCTATTCTAGACTATCATAACAAGGAATTTAATTTCTTGGATGAAGAAGGGAACCTAAGGACAATATAGGGAATTCCCAGGGCAGTAATCATCAGAGAAATTGCAGCATTACAGCTGAAGGAATGTTACAGAAAAGGGTGTCAAATATTTGCAGCTCGTATGGAAGAAAAACCTAAGGATAGAGTTCCCAATATTGGATATTATGCAGTCCTAAAAGAGTTTGAAGAGGTATTTAAACAAATACTAGGATTACCCCCTAAAAGAGACATTGCTTTCTCCATAAATTTGATGCTTGGAGAAGCTCCAGTATCCAATACTCCCTACAAGATGAGTACACCAGAATTCAAGGAGTTGCAAATACAACTTGAAGATCTTCTAAAGAAGGGGTATATACACCCAAGTGTGTCACCTTGGGGTTCCCTAGTTTTATTTGTGAATAAAAAGGATGGAGCATTGATACTTTGCATTGACTTTAGGCAGTTGAATAAAGTAACTGTGAAGAATAAGTATCCTTTGCCAAGGATTGATGACCTCTTTGATCAATTGAAAGATGCAAAAATATTCTCCAAGATTGATATCAGATCAGGTTATCATCAAGAAATAATTAAAGAAGAAGACGTCAACAAGACTGCTTTCAGAATAAGGTATGGTCATTATGAGTTCACAGTGGTGCCATTTGGATTATCAAATGCACCAGTTGTCTTCATGTTTTTAATGAATGGTATTTTCAGAGAATACTTAGATAAGTTTGTCATTGTATTTTTATATGACATTATTATATATTCTAAATCGAAGGAAGATCATGAACAACACTTGAGGATGGTGTTACAAGTATTAAGGGAGTATCTGTTGTATGCCAAATTGAGAAAGTGCTCATTTTATTAGAAGCAAATTCATTATTTGGGACATATCATTTCAGAGGAAGGGATAACAGTGGATCCTAAGAAGATAGAATCCATTAGAGGATGGTGTTGATCACTCAACACACCCTATAAAGGTATATGCCAAGTTGTTACTTTTTGGGTACCACTTGATCTTTTGCACTGTTGAATTGTGCTTTAATATGAAGTTGTTGCATGTGCTTATCATTTATGTTTTCATGTTGAGTCGTTTAAAGTCTGATTGAACATGTGAAAATCATCTCAAATTTAAAAGGGACTAACATTTACTTAAGGAATTGACAGTGTAAATTTTTCCCCAAGGTGCTTAGGAAATTCGGCATCGGGAAATATTAAAAGTGGCGAAAATCGTTTGAGAAAACCAAAACAACCAAGCATCAAATTTCACAACGTTGGTAGAAGGAGGTCTCTCGTCTCCATGAATAAGTTTCACTAAAGATATTGCCGAAGATCGATCCGTTCGACATCAGTAGGAGATTAAAAGAATAAGTTTCGCATGAGGTAAAGGTAACATCACCGATCCTTGACTTCCGAAATATTTTCAACGTCGGGAATTTACTTAGATAATAACCCACGAAGAAAACTACACATTAATTTTAATTTTGAACGTAGATCCCCGATGCCATCCCAACATTGGTAGTCACAATATCTATCTCTTTTAGCACGTTCAACGTGAATGAAGCCCAAGTGAAATCCTTACCCACAAGTCAATTTCTAGATTTTATTTTAACAACCCCAAGGGTCAATCGGCCACTGTGACAATTTCGACACTCATATCTTCCGTACTTGATTTTCCACACTATGGCACGCAGATGTAACTCATTCAAACTGAAGAGGAGCGACGACATGGACAAGCACATTATAGGTCATTCAAAAGGGAAAATAGGATCATGTAAGAATTAAATGATCGAGACTAACGAGCTCTATGGGTATGCATCAGTCTATTTTGTTTATATCTACATCTTACTATGCATTGTCTAATAAGTGATTTATAAACTACCTCAACCCTGATTGCAGGAAAGATCCTCCTGACTACTAAACAAAGTTTGATCTATAACCTCACTGAGGAACTCAAAAGAAATGTCAAAGCAGAATGAACAAAGTAATTAATGATATCCTGCTCCCCGAGTTCGGCACCCCTGACAACTTCATCAACCTAAGCGACATAGTTAAGTTGCATGCCAAAAAATATTCTCTATGGACCGAATATCTCTCAAAGATGACCGACGTGAGGCCAGATCAAGTGCAACGATTTGCATAACATCCAATCATATCTCCAACCATGCTACAACAATTGAACTCGAGTCTAGTGAAGTACCAGATGCATGCGATGGACATCAGAGGAATATACATGGATCCAATGGAACAACACAAATTTCCATGGGCCCAAACTTGTGAAGATTTGTTTATCAGTTAGTCTGAGTACGAGAGAAATCATCCTTTTCAAGAGATATCTCGGGCTGACTGTTAAAGAAACTGTTAGTATAGGACACCACGTGGTGAATTATTTTTTTCTTAAACTACACTTAGTCGTTAATTCCAGTTAAACTTTACATTATAAATAAAGACATCAACCAATTAGTTAAGGGTCAACGGTTGTTGCAAGAACTCTTTCTCCCTGGTTGTTAAGATTTATTTTGAAGCTACTATGAATTGAGAAGTCCTTCTGGACCAAAGACAAAGTTATTTTCATCAAATGCATGTGTGAATGGATGCAGAGAAGAACTATTTACTATCTTGTTTCATGAATAGATGTAACAAGTAAGAGTTGTCCAATTTATTGTCAAGTTATCTGGTGCAATGCTTTGTTGTTATTTTCTTTAATGATGAAGATGATGAATCGTTGTGTGATTATGTGATGAATGATTATGGTAAATGAATTATTTTGCTTACTATTGTCACAGGGGCAGACCCAGGGTTCAACACTACAACAACGCTCCAAAAAAACCCTAACTACCGGCAAGGGTGGTTGGGGACTCGAGTGTCTGCAACCTTAGCTGGGACATAAATCTATTATTATAGCACCTTGACAAAAACTTAGCAGTTATAGTTCATTAATATTTAGTCTTAGTTTACAGCGCAACTAACCCCGATAACTGATCGACGTAGTATTCACATAGATTCAATAACTCCAAGCACTAAGAATACTAACATAGATCAGATCTAGCATTCATTCACATTATTCAGCACTGATATAACATATTAGGTTCACTCATCATCTAACAATGCACTAATCATTTAATCATATAAACAAGAGAGCGACCATAAAGCACAAAGAATTCACAACACAGGATATATGTGGTTCACCCCCACCCTGGGGCTACGTCCACTAACTCTTCGTCTTCTTTATTAGATTATTTCAATCTTATTACATGCACAGAGCCTCAATATCAACTTCGTAGCAGACAGGAGATTTGTGCACTCTTCGCTAGATCCTCCTTCCCCAAGCTAGGTTACAGCACAAAGCCTACATATATTCTCTTATGGTCACTTGCACTTAGCTCTGCAAGTATCACAAAGTATGCATGAAGCACTTACAACTATTACTTGCACTTAGCTCTGCAAGTCTCACAAAGTATGTATGAAGCACTTACAACTATTACTTTCACTTAGCACAACTTACAACTCTTCGATCACATAGATCAAACTATTTTCTACATCACCTAGATTTCTATTTATACATTACAAAATTGGGCCTAAACATGGGTAAACCCATGGTCCAACATTCCCATACCCATTACATAAGCCCAAAACCCAAAAATTCCTAAAAAGTGGTCGAGATCCCACGATATATTCTTTGTCTTGTGATCCGCCTTCGACAGCCTGCTGATGTCCCAAAACTATGTCAAACATGACCAAGAATCCTCAAAACTTTGTCAAGGGCCAACAGGCCCTCAACACTCACCTGTGACTCATCCCGAGTCACTTTGATATGGGTAGATCTGCTTCAAAATCCTCGAGCTTGGCTCAAGATGCTTCGACCTGTTGTTGTGCCATGGCCTCCTGTTTAACAAACTCTTTGATGACTGCTTCGTTGACAGGTCCCTCTAGGCATTGTTCAGCTGCAGTGACGACTTGCTCTAGTTCTTCTCCTCGGCCTTTGAACTCTACGAATAGTTGGAAAGCCTCATCCTCTATAAGGTGGATCCTTTGATTCACTTCCATGACTCTTCTCTAAATGGTGTGGACATGTTGTTGAGCAGTGTGCTTCTCTTGGGACCGTTTCAGCCTTTCAACAACTGACAGGGGCTTCAACTGTGCATGTATTGTTTATGTGTGTTTCTTCAACTCCTAGAGCTGTAACTCCAGTGTGTTCAGTTCTAGATTCTCAGTGAGTCACTCATACATCTTGGAACTATGATCACTTAGTTGATTACATTCCATGGCAAGGGCCTTTATTCTCTC
Source organism: Picea glauca (assembly GCA_000966675.3). Classification (NCBI taxonomy): domain Eukaryota; kingdom Viridiplantae; phylum Streptophyta; class Pinopsida; order Pinales; family Pinaceae; genus Picea; species Picea glauca. Next base: position 23,536 of record JZKD02S1639463.1, on the reverse strand, counting down.
AATTGTTCTTCGAGCAACTGCATCTCTTTGATCTCTCACATCCTGCAGTGTGTCGGGCACTACGCAGAGCTCTAAGTATGTTATTCTTTGTTATAGCTGCTAGATAGCTTCTATGAGTTGTTCTACTTGATGCTCGATTTAGTGTTTTTCTTTTGGCTCTAAGCCTATCACAGAGAAGAGTTCTATGTTGACTTCTTCTTTCACTTCGAGTTGTTCTGCGATCAACTGCTCTTTTTCTTGTTGAATCTATGCTTTCTCATTTTCAAACTTTGTCTAGAGAGAAACCCTCTCCTGCTTTGTAATTCAGCATTGTTGTATGAGTATTTCTTGCACTTTCTTCAAGGCCTGGGTGTCCTGTTCATTTTCTTCTTGTGTGTGACGAAGGCGAGCTTCGGTTGCATCAGCTAGTTAGCAGAGTTGGGTTGGCTCATCTCCCAACTTTGGTTCTCCCTATGGCAGGGGCATAGTGGACACTGCATGACTGGACTGAAGGGCCCATTGTACCCCTCAGATTTTGACCTCGATTCTATCGTACATATCCTCTTGCTTGGATTTTTGTTTCTGCAAGATTTCCTGCGAGGCGTCGTTTACAGCTGCGATGATGAAGTCAATGCCATCGACAATGAGCACAATCTTCATCTTAGTCAAGGTGGCTTTGGATTTCTTTTGAGAAGAGGGTTTCGGGGGAGAAACCTTCATCTTATTCAAGGGATCAACCTCATCTCTAGGCGATGTTACCTCACCTTGCTTCGGGTCATCTTATTTTCCATTTATATCTTCTTCTTCGTCATCACCCCCTCAGCCAAGTGATAGTGAAGTAGTGTTTTATGACGCACTTCTTAAGTCTTTGACTTCTTTAGTCTTCTTCCTTCTGTTGGTTCTAGGTGTGTCATGTTCTTTGTGAGCGACCTCTGGGCTATTAAGTTCAGGATCAGACATCTCTGCAGGGTCAGTGGGGATAAGAAATTTTATTGACCAGTCCTTAGTTATCTCCTTGAGGTCCTCTTCTGTGAGCTTGCAGTACGACTGAAGCTCCTCCTTGTGTTCGTTTGCTTGCACAGTAATATAAATGAAGTGTCGATCTACATTGAACTTCATGAGGGTTTGGAACTACTATAGGGTTTTCACCACCATGCGAGGTTCAAATTTGATAACCCTCTTCAGCTGAAGATAGTATGTGTGAAATACTACGTTTGGCTACCACTATTTTCCCATATCACTCGATTAACAAAGAGAGGTAAACTTTGCAGCAAGCGGCTCGAACGACTCAATGTTCGTGAAGGTAACACCTTCCGACATATCCCAACCAAAAAATGCGATGAGGATCAGTAGCCATGTAAATTGGAACTTGTATCCCTAATCTTGTGCTTTGCGACAATCTAATTCCAGCTGATTAACTAGGTACTTCACCCAGTTCATCTGTACGCCTTCCAAGCATTTCCCTACGAGGTCAACGACAAAGACTGTGACCTATGTGGGTCTATTCTTGCTTACTAGATTTCCTGCGATTAATTGGCATGCTAGGTGCACTATGCCATTTTGGATGGAAGTTACCTAGTAGCCTCACGTCCCCTTCTCAACATCACAGTATGTATCCTTGATCTTCTATGCTAACACACGATCTGTGGTTTTCCCTAGATAGAAGTCCTGTGGGTCAGGTCCTTGCATACTCAATCCGGTGATCCTATGGATCAATTTTAGATCAACTGTGATATGGAGGTCTATCCATAATTATCCTCCATGGTAACATAAGTAGGATCTTGACACAAGCGTTAACTTCCTAGTGCCTTCCAAAGTGTGGGATTTTCATTACATTCAACAGGGTGGACTACGCAAGGTTCATCATCCATGGATGGGGGAATATTTTTGAGTTCTTCCCCTTCATCCTAGTCAAGTATTTATATGGGGTGAGAATAATATGGTTCTTATGGTCTCCTAAGTTGAAGTTGTTGAACTTCAACATTGTGATCTTGTCCTGCTACGCTCGAACTGCTCATATCCCCTTCAGGAGGTACACAGGAACCATGGTGTACTCAAAATATCTGAGCACACTATCATGAATCACCACGTCAGCTAGAGGTGGGATGTAGTCTGGTGATATGGTTGGGATTAGCTTCTCATTTTCTAGGTCATCTATATGCTTGGTTCTCTTTTCTGTTGTTGGTTGGGATGGTCCGGATTCGCAAGCAGTCGCTGGAGAGGCTTGCACTCCTCTCATCGATGATGCTTGTATACCCACAAACATTACTGTTTAATACATTACTCTTTCAGTCATGAGGTCGATGAGTACCTCCTTCATAGACTCTTTGACTGCGCTAAGTTCTTCGGACATACACGCTCGTGGTTGAATATCTTGGGTTCAAGGAGTAACTACTCAATGCAACAGGATGGATGGTGATAGCTCGATAATCACTGCGTGAAATAAATTGATCTGCAGGCTTAGATAATCACATTTGGAAAAAGTGTTCTTGGTGCAAGGCTCGACGGAATAAGTAGATAACTAGGCAACAAATCTCTCCAATGGGCAAGAAGCCTTCATTAATTCAGTTCTATCTGTTATGGTGCATTCCCAATGGTTTGATGGTAGGATTTCTTACCATAAATGCCATTCTACCCATTCAGGTTATCGGTATAATGGTTATACTATTCCCAACATCTATATTGCTTCGCCATGGAGAAGTGCCATGTGACATTGTTCTAATATCTCGACAAAGTTTCAGTTTTGTGAATTTTCCTTCTGTGAAGTTCCCTCTAGAACCTTCTGTAACTTTTTGATTTTTGATCTCTTCTTACTTAGTTTTCTATCCTTATTTCCAGTGAGCTTTGTCTCAGTATTCCTCTTTCCATTCTGATTCTTATCTCCTCTTGGCATAGTAACTTCGCACTGTTGAGATTAGTTCCTAGGATTCAGGGGCAACACTTCTTCTCTATCTGGAGTAGGTGCTTCAGTCTTCTATGAGTCTTCTTGTGTTCTTTCAAATTTGACATCCAAGTTTCTAGTTCTAAATAGCTTCGATATGTTCTTCTGTTCTTCAATCAAGTGTGTGATCCTCCTAGTCATGAAATATTTCAACTCTTGTTTTTTATACTCTAAGACTTCTTCCTCTTTCCTTCTAGCCTGATCCCTTTCAATCCAAGGTTTTCCTAGTAATATAGCAAATGGGGTGCTATTCTCAATAAATTTAACAACCTCAAAATATTCTTCTCTCGAAGTTCCATGAGCACTCATAGATATCTGGGTAAGTCTTCCACATAGGGTTATCATCTTTCCTCTAAATAATCTTATTCCCCCCAATGAAGGAATCATAACAGGCTTTCCTAAAGTCTCCCATGTTCTTTCTGTCATAATATTCACCCTTGATTCTTCATCCAGAACACAGTCAATGTCGAAGTCTCCTATTATTGCTTATGTGCACTCTTTCTCTTTTAAAATCTCTGATAAGCTGATATTTCGGTGGTCATTCGGGGTTTCTTTCATTTGCATCAATATAGTCTCTGACTCTTTCGGGGTTTCTACCATGGTCTTAGTTACTTGACCTTTCTCATGGTCTTCTTGTCTCATATTCATTTTTTCAATCTTAACTATCATTCTAGGGCAATCTAAAACTTCATGGTCCATAGCTTAACAACAAAGAAAACTAGATCTTCTACCACAAAATTCCTTAGCCAGATGTTCTGGTCTTCTGCAACTGTAACAAAGGGTTAATCCTGATTTTATTTTAAATGATCCCCAACCTTTTCTATACTGCGCACTAGGATCATAGTAGCTAACCTGCAAAAAACTCTTTCTAGGATCCTGCATCCATCGGTTAGTCCAAACATTCTTTCTATGCATAGGTATAACATATCTTTCACTATTCTTATCAAATCTATTTATATCAAATCTTCCTTCTTCTAGTTGTGCCCTACTTTTCAAGATAAAAAAAAATTGATCAAACATACCTAGATCCATACTTTTGAAAGAAAAATTTCCACTTAGCTTACCTTTGACAAAGCACAAATCCTTCAGATATTACCTCTTCTCTTCAGATCAGACTACTTTTCTTAGCACATAGCTTCACAGATTAAGTAGAATAATGCGCACTAGGGTCACAGATATACGCACAAATCTTTCACAGTTTCAGGTCAGATCTTCGCACAAAGATCCTCTTTCCTTAGTTCCCAATAATCATAGTTTCAGTCCTGGCAACAAAACCATTTGTTGGCATAGAGTCCGACCCAGGGTTCAATGCTACAACAATGCACCAACAAAACCCTAACTACAGACCCTTTCGGCAACACCTGTGAAGTAGATGAAGTCTCACTCAATCTAGAGGCAGGGGTGGTTGCAGGAATCCAGTGTCTGCAACCTTAGCCGGGACATAAATCTGTGATTACAACACCTTAACAAGCACTTAGTAGTTATTGTTCATTAATATTCCGTCTTATTTTAAAGCGAAGCTAACCCTAATAATAGATCGACGCAGTATTCACATAGATTCAATAACTCCAATCACTAAGCATACTAACATAGATCATATCTAGCATTCATTCACATTATTCGACACTAAGCTACCATATTACATTCACTCAACATCTAACATTGCACTAAGCATTTAATCATATAAAAAAGAGAGCAACCATAAATCACAAAGCATTCACAACACAGGATATACGTGGTTCACCCCCACCCTGGGCATACGTCCACCAACTCTTCGTCTTATTTATTAGCTTCATTCAATCTTCTTACATGTAAAGAGCCTCAAGATCAACTTCACAGAGGATAGGAGATTTTTGCACTATTCACTATATCCTCCTTCCCCAGGCTAGGTTACAACACAAAGCCTACATACAGTCTCTTACAATCACTTTCACTTAGCTTTTCAAGTCTCACACAATATGCACAAAGCACTTACAACTATTACTTTCACTTAGCACAACTTACAACTCTTCGATCACATAGATCAAAATATTTCCTACATCACCTATATTTTTATTTATACATTACAAAATTGGGCCTAAACATGGGTGAACCCATGGGTCGACATTCCCATACCTGTTACATAAGCCCAAAACCAAAAAATCCCTAAAAAGGGGTTGACATCCTGTGATCTTTGCTTTGTCTTGCGCTCCTCCTTCGACAGCATGTCGATGTCCCAAAACTAGGTCAAACATGACCAAGAGTCCTCAAAACTTGGTCAAGGGACAACACTTACTGTTATCCTATTGCATATGTGTTGTCTTCCTGATAATTAGTAATCTCATACAATAATTAGATGCTCACATGGTTAACATATTAGTACTAGGCCTATGGTATAAAATTGTCGTCTACATGTTTTAGTAGCGGGTTATCCCAAGCTCATCCTCTTCCCCAATAGTTAGAACTTAATTTTGTTTTGTCACAAAGTTGGTTTATACCATATTACACCTCACATCGGTCACGTCCAAGAGAAAATACAAAAGGAAATAGTCTAAACTAAAGGAAGAGCCTTCAAAAGAAAATGTGAAAGCCCATTGATTAATTGGTTGGATTGCAAGATCTGGAAAACCATTCCATTCCAAACGCTACAGAGTCTAATTGGCCCTCGATGGCAGGTTTGGTTCCTACTGTTGAACTAGGGATTTGAGACCCATCAACAGAATTGGTGCTAGAAGGAGGGCCTGAGAATGAATCGCTAAATATGTATTTTATATAGCATTTCAAACAGCCTACAGATTCGTAACAACCCACATGCATGGCTAGTCATTCCTAAGATAGCCCACACACATTGAGTACTCCTGGAATGAGTAACTCACTCCATCCCGAGGAAGAATATTTTCACTCTGAAATACCTTACTGTCTTCCTCAAGAGGAAGTAAATCAATTTAGAATAATTACAAGAGCCTACGTCTGATAGATCGGTGCATTATCCTTAGCTCCCATACTCCCTCAAAGAAAACAACAAAGAAAACTGGTGGTTAGTACTCTCGATGAGGTTTCTGTTCACTCGGTATAAGACTTAATAGGTTTTGCAATTACCGAAATCCAATAACCTCTTGATTTGATACTCAAAACGCTAGCCGATGACGTCTCTGAATCAGATGATTTGGAAGAAGAAGAGTTTAACTCAAATTCTGAAGATATGGAAGGCAACAATGACCATAATGATGAAAGGGGGAACCTGCCTCTAGTCAATCAACCATGTTTAGCTAGAGATTCTTTGGCCCTCCCGGGACTAGTCCATAACCTTCCCCGACATCCAAGGAATTTGATGCCTAAGTTCGATCTCGAAACCTCCGGACTACCTGAAGACCATATCAATAAATTCATACTAGCAATTAGACTTATGAAATTCCAACATGAAGACGTAGTTTGCAGGCTTTTCCTCTACGCGTTTGAAAATTCATCTTCCATGTGGTATTTTAATATACCAATAGGATCTATAACTAGCTGGACCAAGTTCCAGAAAGACTTTCTAGATAAATTTGCAAAGGAAACTACTACAGGAGCTTTGATGGATGAGTTATTCGCCACCACCATGAGTTTGAAAGAGAGAGTCAAAGATTTCAATAAAAAATTCATGAACATCCTAAACAAGTTTCAGCCCGAAGTGAAACCAACCCAGGAATTGAAAATTGAGGTTTACGCTAACGCGCTCCTGGCTTCTATTTATATGTTTGTAAAATGAGCCGCCAAGCAAACCCTGGCTAAAAATTTTGAAGAAGCCAAAATGATAGAATTCCATATGAAAGGGTGTAAAGAGGGCCAGGTCTCTCTAGTTAAGAAATAATCTCAACCTCCTCCCAGGAGAGGACTCCATTTGGCTAGACCTTTGAGGAAACAGACAGAGAAGACTCCCGACAAGGGTAGAAAAGACAAAGAAGACCTACAACGCATGGTTAAGAAATTATCAAGTGATATCATAGACATTAAGAGGAATGCAGGGGACGGAAACCAAAGCCAAAGGCCCTACAAACCTTTCCTTAAGAGGAACCCATCTTTCAAGGAAATTGAACCTCCCCCAGCTAACTTAAATATTGATCTAGGGAATGTTGGATCTAATTCTTTTTTCACTTATCATTTGGAAAACCATTCCGAAAGAGACTTCCCTCAATGGGTGCATGCCATGAATTTGATAGCCAATTGGTTTCTAGACGAAGTCTCCCTGACCGAACATCCAAGCAGTTCATATATGAATATTGTTGATCAGGAAGAGATTGACCCACTGGAAGATACAACCATGCTGATTTGGGATCTCGACCTGATCATGCCTTTTGATGACCTATTTGAGTCTCAGGAACAACCCGTAGAAGTCTCGGTGATAAAGGCATGCATTAAGGGTCCTCCTAGCTTGAAAGATATCGCTGCCACCTAGGCCTCAAGAAGTAAGGCAACTCCTAATCACCCGAAAAAACTTTTCTCTCTTGGTAAGATACCTATAAGCATCCATACCCAAGAATCGCCCAAACTGGATTACAACGTAGTCAAATATTTGAAGAAGTTAAAGACTAATATATCAGTTATGGACATATGCAGGATTCCTTGGCAGAAGGAATTTATGTTACAAGATTTGAACTCAGTAGAAGACTCGACCATGGGAAGTGGTCAGGAAAGAACTCTATCTCTCACAAATATGGTGAGAAAACCAACTGTGAACACCTGCTCAGAAGATAAAAAGGAAAAACCTTTTGTCCCAACGTAATGCCTCTGTCTATTTGTAAAAATTGAAACATTGTTCCCCTCAAGAGTGATAAACATGTCATACAAATAGACAAAACCCAGGTCAAGGTCATGGGAGAACTCAAAGATGCAATGATCAAAATAGCGACACACCCTAAGTTTGTGCAAGTAATTGACATCATTGTGGTAGATATTCCAGAGGCCTATGGGTTATTACTAAGTCGAGATTGGTTTGAAAATCTAAACTGATACTTTAGTACAGACTAGGAACACCTTTGGCTACCACTGAAGGGATACAATAACATGATCAGAATCGATAGGGGGAGGTAACTGAAACACACGGTCACTGATCTAGAAACCCTGAACGAACCCTCGTCCACGGATTTCCCCATTTTTGGAAATTATTCCTATGAATCCCACTTTGGAAACTTTGATCCTCTCTTGTACGATGTCCCTCCCACTCAAAACTCTGAAATGATTTTTCAATAAAACTCACCAATACCGATAAAAGACACACTTTTCTGTTAGGATCCTGTGTTATAGATCACAGAACAAAGGTCACTGATCTAGAAACCCCGAACGAACCCTCATCCACGGATTTCCCCATTTTTGGAAATTATTCCTATGAATCCCACTTTGGAAACTTTGATCCTCTCTTGTACGATGTCCCTCCCACTCAAAACTCTGAAATGATTTTTCAATAAAACTCACCAATACCGATAAAAGACACACTTTTCTGTTAGGATCCTGTGTTATAGATCACAGAACAAAATATAGGAGAGAAAAAAATTAATGAGGAAAAATAAAAGAGTGATTGTCGTCCACTAATGTGGACTTTGTACTTTGACAGATCTAAATCACAAGAAGGGTCAGGAGAAGGGTGCATCCTCATTAATCCTAAAGGTAAACATCAATTATTATCTTGTAGGCTAGAATTTCAATGTACAAACAACATTGCCGAATATGAAGCTCTAGTACAGGGATTAAAGAAAGCTATAGACTTGAATATCAAAGAATTGATGGTTTTCGGAGATTTTGAAATCATCGCTAGACAAGTAAGAAATACTATACATTGCAATTATCCTCACCTAAAGAACTACCAACATGAGGTGCATAGGTTAATAGAGAATTTCGAAGCCTTCAACATTAGAGAAGTTCCCAGAGCAAAGAATATTCTTGTTGAATCCTTGTCCATAACTGCTTCCAGGTTGTCGCCTCTAGAGGATTATGAAGCCTCTCGATTCACTGTGGAGCTGCTTTACAAACCGTCGGTGCCTAACAACATTTCCAATTGGAAAGTCTTTGAAGGTGATGAACAGATCATAAAATTCTTGACTAACCAAGACAATTTCAAAGATTTGGCTATTGACAATGAAGTATTCCAAGGGCTACAAATAGAGACCGATCCTAGGATAGGACAACCTATTGATAAATCAAAGTCTCACACAATCCCGAAAGGTATAGCTAATCTAGAAAATCTGTTTGATCTATAAGAGCGATTCAAGGGGCCTAAAAACAAAAAGACAAGTAGATCTTGTCCCCTGCATGAAATTATAAATCTTGGAACCTCAAAAAACCCAAAGAATGTGAATCACGACAAGACTATATCCAAAGAGGAAAGGAAATCCTATCTTAAATTGTTCAAACAATACCAAGATGTCTTTGCGTGGTCCTATGGGGATCTGAAAACGTATGCTACCTACATCATCCAACACACTATCCCATTAAAACCTGAAGTAAAACCTTTCCAACAAAAGATATGAAAGTATCACCCATCCCTGGAACCTCTCATGTATCAGGAATTAAAAAACTTTTAGATGCCAAGATTATTTTCTAGGTTAGGCATTATGCATGGGTAGCGAATCTTGTCCCGGTGAGGAAACATTCGAGAGAGATCCGCCTATGCGTAGATTTTAGGAACCTCAATAGAGATTCAGAAAAGGGAATCTACCCAGCCCTGTCAATGGAACAACTCCTGCAGACTGTGTCTGGCTTGGATATTTTCTCTCTACTAGATGGTTTCTCAAGTTACAACCAAGTTCTGGTTTCGGATGAAGATCGTTTAAAAACCACCTTTTGAACCAAGTGGGGAACCTTCAATTATAAACAAATTCCTTTTGGGTTAATTAACGCGGGAGGGACCTTCCAAAAGGCCATCGATGTAGATTTCCAAGGACTAATCAATAAATGTGTGGTAGTATATCTAGACGATGTAACAATGTATTCAAAGAATAGATAAGAGAACATTCAACACTTAACTCATATTTTCAAAAGGTGTAGGAAATACGGTATATCCTTAAACCCTAAGAAAACCATCTTCGGTGTTGAGGAAGGTAATTCGTTGGGTCACATTATATATCAAGTAGGCATTCACATAGAACTAGAAATGATTAAGGCCATAGCTCAACTCCCTGTGCCCCATAACAAGAAATCTATGCAGTCTTTTTTCAGGAAAATCAATTTTGTGAGGAAATTCACTCCCGATTTCACAAAAACCATCAAACCCTTACAAAAGATGATTCGCAAGGATGTCAAATTTAAGTGGGATAATGAGCGAAAAGGTGCTTTTGGCAATATCAAAGCTGCTATATCACGGGCCTCGGTGTTATGAAGTCCCTATTTCAATAGAGACTTATTCCTCTATACTTTTTCTTCCGACCAATCGTTAGCCGCAATTTTGACTCAGAAGGGTGATGACAACAACGAGGCCCCAGTGTCATTCATGAGTACTAATATTCAAGGAGATGAGATCAATTATCCTGCTATAAACAAACATCCCTATGTGGTATATAAGGTAGTAAAACATTTCAGGTCTTACATCCTCAAGAACCACACTAAAGTGATTGTTCTGCACCCTGTAGTCTGATCCTTGTTTACCCAACAAGAAATGGAGGAAAGAAGAGGGAACTGGATGGTAGTAATCTAGGAATTCGATCTAGATATAAAACCTTCCAAACTAGTAAAAGGACAAGGGTTATGTAAACTTGTAGTTGATGCCCAAGACCAAGTAAATGAATATTTCAGATGGGAGAATGAAATGGCACTATGGTGTGGTGAAGTTTCATACATCTCCGCATGACACGAGTCTTGGTATGAGGATTTAACTTATCTCCTACACCATGGGACTTGTCCGAAAAATATCAACCCTAGGGAAAGGAGAACTCTCAGGTTAAAATATGCACAATATCGCCTTGTAAGTTTGGTACTCTTTCAGATCAATTATGATGGGATACTATTAAGATGTCTCGAATGTGAATATGAAGACAAAGTGTTGAAGGAGCTCCATGATGGCCCTGTCGAGGGACATTTTGCAGGAAACACCACTCCTCATTAGATTCTGAGAGCTGACTATTATTGGCCCACCTTGTTCAAAGATGCTCATACCTATGCTAGAAACTGTAAAACCTGTCAAATAAGTGCAGGGAAGGAGAAGAGAGAAGCAATCCCACTCCAACTCATGATTATCTCAAGGCCTTTTGAACAATCGAGGTTGGATATCACAGGAGAAATTACACCCAACTCTTCAAGATAGCATAAGTACATTCTTACTGCTATTGATTATTTCATGAAATGGGCAGAGGCTATCCCTTTGACTCATGTAAATGAAAATGTAGTGATCCAATTCATAGAACAACAACTGATCACAGGGTTTGGTGTCCCTTCTGTCCTAGTTTTTGATAATGATGCTTATTTTGATTCCACCCTTTTGAAGGAGTTTTCTCTGGACAAAGGAATCATAATTAGGTACTCAATGAATTATTATCCCCAGGGAAAGGGTGTGGCATAATCAACTAACAAGAACCTAGTGAGGATATCAAAAAAGACAGTTGCAGATAACCAAAGGAATCGGCATAATCTACTCCATAACGCCTTATGGGATGAAATAGTCACACCCAAAGAAGCTATAGGGAATTCCACGTACTTTCTGGTCTACGAGAAAGAAGCCATCCTCCCAAATGGGCTCCATCTTCCATCTCTTCAACTAGCCCAAGATTCCAGCGAGGAGCCTTCATCGGCCATACAATGAAGAATCAACACTCTTCTCATGATGGAGGAAGAAAGAGAAAAGGCTAAGTCAAAATTCCTAGCTCACCAATAGATAGTGAAAATATGGTTCAACAAGAATAAGGCTAAAGGGAAGAAATTCGAAGTAGGAGACCTAGTCCTAAAGTGGGACAAAGAAAATGAACTGAAAGGGAAGAATTATAAGTTTCAAAATTTGTGGCTTGGACCTTTCCAACTGGCTGAAAAGAATGGGGCAGGAACTTATCGGTTGTAGAATCTAAAGGGGGAAAGTGATGCCCTTCCAGTAAATGGCCAGGCCTTAAAAAAATATTTCCAATAGGAAATTGAATTAAAAAAAAGGGGTGATAATAATAATCTTTTTTGTTTGTATGTTGTTTTTATGATTTCGGTTCTGGTTAGATCTTTTCGATTTTGATTTATTTTCTTTTGCATATTTTTTTTCTGCACCTTTGAAGGTTGTGTTTAGCAATACAATGGTCGACCTAAAATCATGCAACATAGCAAACTATGTTCCTAACTCATTGCTCAAACACAAGAATCATAGGAGGATCTGCGATCACTCTCAAGAGTCCTCTATCTAAACCTTTCCAAATGAAGAACTCAGGAGGAATGTCAGAAGTTTCTTCTAGGTGTTTTTGTAAGACCTTAAGGGAAATAATGAAATATGGAAAGGACTACATGCACCCAAAAAACAAAGCTAGCAAAGGATCCACCTTGATCATCTCACCTTGCGAAATAAATAAACATCATCCTCTCCCACTCGCTCAGGGTGTCATGCTAAAATAAATCGGTATTATCAAAAGAGTGAAAACATAGGAGAGGGTATGCATATATCTCCTCCAGGACTATGGACGCTTCTTGGTAGCAGAGAGAGGTCTGTGATGTCGGGGTGACTCCGTCGAGGATATGGACGCCCGCTGGAAGTGGAGAGACACCAAAGCAAGTAAGTAATGGTAACTGAAGGCTTCATGATGATGAGTGATTTGATAAACTTTCGTAAAAAGGGGGCGTGAGTCAAGGTCAAAGGAAACAAAGGAAGAAAAGTGTTAAAACCCCATGGGAACACCCGAAAGAATCAACCAGAGAACTTCAAATGAAAAGGTAAAAAGGTTCTGATTGTCAAACCAATCAAGGTTCTCCATCAACTTCCGTATCAACTGAGCCTCATAGAAGGAACAAAGATTCTTATTTTTCCCAGTGAATCGCCATTTTTTGAGCACTCAACACACCCTAAAAAGGTCTATGCCAATTTTTTACTTTTTGGGTACCACTTGATCTTTCGGATTATCTTATTGCGCTTCAGTATGAAACTGTTGCCTGTGCTTATCATTTATGTTTTCATGTTGAGTTGTTTAAAGTTTTCTTGAACATGTGAAAATCATATCAACTTTAAAAGGGACTAACATTTACTTAAGCAATCGAAAGTATAAATTTTTCCCCAACGCGCTTAGGAAATTCGACATTGGGAAAGAATAAAAATGGAGAAAATCGTTTGAGAAAACCAAAACAGCCAAGCACCGAATTTCACCGGCGTCGACAGAAGGAGGTCTCTCATCTCCATGAATAAGCTTCACTAAATATATCACCGAAGATCGATCCTTTCGATATCGACAAGATATTAAAAGAATAAGCATTGTGCAAGGTAAAGATAACATCACCGATTGCTGACTTTCAAAATATTTTCAGCATCAAGAATTTACAAAGATAATAACCCATGAAGAAAACTACACGTTAATTTTACTTTTGAACGTTGATCCGTGATGTCATCCCTGCATCGGTAGTTGCAATATATAGCTATTTTATCATGTTCAACGTGAATGAATCCCAACTGCAATCCTTACCCATAAGCTGAGTTCTAGATTTTATTTTAACAACCCCAAGGGTCAATCGACCACTGTGACGGTTTCGACGCTCGTATCTATTGTAATTTATTTTCCATGCTATGGTGAGCGGATGTAACTCATTCAAACTGAAGAGGAGTAGTGGCATGGACAAGTACATTACAGGTCATTCAAAAGGGCAATTGGGATCACGTAATTATTAAATGATCGAGACTAATGAGCTCTACAGGTACGCATTGGTCTATTCTATTTATGTCTGCATCTTACTATGCATTTCCTGATAAGTGATTTCTAAACTAACTCAATCCCAATTGCAGGAAAGATACTCCCGACTACCGAACAAAGTTTTCTTCGTAACCTTAGTGAGGAACTCGAAAGAAATGTCGAAGCAAAATCAACAAAGTAATGAAGGATATCGGGCTCCCCGAGTTTGGCACCCCTGACAACTTCGTCAACCTAAGCGACGTAGTTGAGTCGCATGCCAAAAATTATTCTCTATGGATCGAAGAGCTCGCAAAGATGATTGACGTGAGGCCAGGGCAAGTGCAACGATTTGTAGTGTTGGAAGATTGATTGTTGTCATTGATGTCAACCCTAGTCATGGGTTTTGGACCGCAAGATTGATAAAGGTATTTGGACATGAAGGAAAATGCACATGAATATACAACACC
>JZKD02S1639452.1:87606-106976 GCA_000966675.3 Picea glauca | reverse complement strand
AAGTTATGTTCCATATTTTCAACTAGTAAAACATTTTCAGCCATTATGTCTTTGTTCAAACAAACAATGCCTCTTCCAACTATTCGAGTTGATTGATCATTACCAAATGTGACTGCACCTTCTTTTCTTTCATCTAAAGAATCAAAGGTTTGTTTTCTACCTGTCATATGTTTTGAGAATCTACTGTCCACACACCACTTAACTTTATGATCAGCTTGTAAAGCAAATTTTCACTCTTCAATTTCTAAATGATCATTCTTCCTTTTCCAATAACTAGTTTTCTGATTTGTGTATTGGTTTATAATAGATTTTTGAAAATTCATTGGACAGTTTCTTGAAATATGTCCAAAGTTATTATAGCTATAGAATTCAACTTCAAATTTCAAAGCATCAAATCTTTTATGTGAGTTGTTCACATTGTTCTGAATAGATTTATCATGTCTTCTTTCATATTCAAATCTAGATATGCCATGACTGTTATTTGCACTTATGTTTCTTGAAAAAACATTACAGAAAGCTTCTTTGTGTCCATACTTATAAAAAAAGAAATAGTAACCTTCAAACCTGTTTTGATGACTGCCATAATTTTTTTCTATGCAATGTTGAAGCCTGATTATCTTCTTTCTTTTCTGATCCCTTTTTCTTGTATGTGTTTTTCTTATTTGTATGTTTTGTACCTACTTTTTCAAGACTTGAACTAGAGCTTGTTCTTTCTTAATAAAACTACTTCAAATTTTAAACCTTCCTTTTCCTTTTCCTTTTCTGTAAGTATATTATTTAGAGATTCTTCAGTTACTCTAGCATCTTCTATTTTGAGTTTTAAGTCAACTAACATGATCTCAGTGTTTTCAATTAAAATGTTTGACTTCTGTAATTCTTGATCTAAATTCTCAATTTCTCTTTTGAAATGTTTGCATTCTCTTCTTACTTTCTTTAGTTTAGACAAAGCACTTACAAGTTTAGCTTCCAGGTCAAATTGACCTTCTTCTTCTTCAATAAGTTCATCATTTTGATTTTCCATAGCCATAAAAAGTCTTATATCTGAACTTTCATTACTTTCATCTATATATGAGGACTCACTATTATTTTTGATGAATATGATTTTCTTTTTATAAGAATTTCTTTGAAATGGTTTCGTATACATTTTCTTATATTCGTTGGTTTTGATGTTAGTTTCTTCTTCTCCATTAGAATGTTTATTGAAAGGACACTTAGAAGCAAAATGCCCTATTGTACCACAATTAAAGCACTTGAGAGGAAGTTTACCTTTGTACTTGCCAGTGCCTCTTTTTAGATTTTTGACAAAGTTAGCTTCTTCCATGTCTTCTTATGAATCCTCATGATTACTGGTTTTTGTTTCAACCTTTTTCTTGTCCTTCTTTGCTGCCTTGAAATCTACTTCCTCATTGGAAGGATTCTCATTAGATGTCCTCATCTCATATGTTGTTAGTATTCCTTGCAACTCATCCATTAGTAAAGTAGCAATATGAGTTCTTTCTTCTAAAGTAGATATTTTGGGATCAAATCTTGCAGGTAAAGATCTAAGCACTTTTTTCACAATAATACCATTTCCAACTGTTTCTCCTAAACCTCTCATAGTATTGACTACTTCATCAATACGTAAAAAATAGGTAGTTATATCTTCAGATTCTTCCATCTTTAAAATTTCAAATTGAATTCTATATGATTGTAATTTAGCATTATTGACCTTAGTATCTCCTTCAGTTTATCCCATAACACTTATTCCAACTCACAATGCATTACCTTAACAAATTTTGAACCTGCCAATCCTCCAAGTATTGCATACATAGCTTTGGAATTACTCTCATAGAGTTTCTTCCCTGCATCATCTGTTGGAACTGTTGTTGGAGCCTTATATTCACTCAACCCATATTGCCAAACATCTACTCCTTGATACTGTAAAAACAACTTCATCCTGATACTCCAAAAAGCATAATTATGTCCATCAAATAGAGGTAATCCATGTTTAGTAAATTCAGATTTCTTATCCATTATTGAAGATCAAACTTCCAGTGATTAAACTGAATCTTGAAGTAACCTTCTTTGATACCAATTGTTGAACATGATAGCCTAAGTAAGAGGGGGGGGGGGTGAATCAGTTAGATAAAATTTCTTTCTTTTCTTTTAAACAAATTACTCAATGAACACAGATTATGCCTTTTACTATATGTCTTTGCTACAAATCCTTTAGATCAATTAATATGCACTCACATAAATCGACAATGACACAAAGATTTTCATGAGGAAACCTAAAAGGGAAAAACCTCTTCTTCTTATGAATGAAAGGCAAGCTCCAACATTTCTTTACATTCTTATTTTATTTGAGCTACAACCCAGACGAGGCTGCTACCTCTGTTTCTTCAGAACCTACTGAATAAAAGGTACAACTCCTAGATGTAGAAGCACCAACTTGTACAGGAGACTTTTACAGTCTCCCCTTGCTCCTCCCTACCACCCTGGAATCCTTCTCTGTCACTAAGAACCTGCAAACCAACTCTTTATCTTCTTTGTCAAAGATTAAGCATTCAAATCCTCTCTGTTTATATATTCATATCTTGAGCAAACCACTTAGATTTATCAATCTGTGCATATGTATTCTCTCCTTAATATTTGCTCTATCTTCATCATTTCTTCTCACTATCCCTGTATAATTTTTTTTCAGTTCATCTTAATTTACAGAAATGAATTTTAATTTTCTCCTCTGTGTTTTTCCAGAGCTTCAGCTCTACCATAATTCCCCCACTATCACACACAATTTCACTCGTATTTACCATGTACATTCATAGAGTACACTGGAACCCTCAGGCTTCGAAGATTCAATTACAATAATTGAATAACTACTTTACAATGATCATCATTGGCCAAGGAATCAAGAAGAACAATATCCACATGATCAGTTTAAATATTTAATCAGCACCGTTCGATGAACATACATTTGTTTTGACTTTTCAGCATAGAATAACCCTTGAGCACTTCGGCAAGACACTTGTGCTAAACCATATGACCATTGGCTATGACCATCGACTAATTGAAATGCATTTCACATTTCGCATTTCGAAAATCCAGTGTCGAAGAGTCTCAACATTCCAAGTTGTGATTCCTAAAATGGAGCATAGCTTTGTGCTAGCTCTTCCCTCTCACATGACCATCGACGATAATCACTGCCTACACCAAAAATGCATTTTACATTTCAACATTTCAGAATTCTTGTAATGAAGTGTTTCGACACTCCAAGTTGTGATCCCCGATATACGATTTTCTTTGATCGACGACCCATGGCCTTTCGTGATCAGACAGTCCTGATCTCATTGGGACTTTGTGTTTCACGATTTCACGTATCATGATATCGGAGGTTGGAGCACCTCCTTTCTTTGACTTTCCAGTCAGCGAAAAACTAATCTATGACCACGTGTCCTACCTGAGGATGGATGGTCCTCTTGCTTTTGGGATTTTATAAGCCCGCTTCACTTTTCACTTTAAAGAACGTGCAATTTCTCCTGGATATGATGATGGTCGGGCCCTGTGCTTGGATCTAATGCCCGAGATCTATTATCTTCTACCGCGTGCTCCTTCCTTTATGAATTCTCGACTCCTTCCTTTTTGAATTCTCGAATTCTGAAGGTTCCTTTCTGCTAACCACCGTGCAACGACTTCTCTCAGTCTTATGGATTTAAGTTTGACATTAATGACAAAACTAAGAAAACCAAGCCATGTGCAAACTAACCAACAAAATGAAAATTTTTCCACTTATCTTACTAAGATAACTCATGTTAGAGATGAACTAGGTGATGTTGGGGAGGTTATTTCTGAAAATGAACTTTTGAGGACTACTTTGGATGGTGTGACCAAGCAATGGGTTGTCTTTGCTAAGGGCATTGTTGAAAGAGAAAACATGCCCAAGTGGGATCTTCTTTGGGATGATTTCATTAAGGAGGAAACTCGAAGAGGATATGTGAAAGAGAGTTCATCAAATGGTAATGATGAGGATAATTCTTCTCTTGCAACAAAGAGAAAAATATAGAAGAAGGTTTCCAGTAGGAGGAAGCAAGTGAATATAGCATCCAACAAGATCAAAGGATATATCTTGAGATAGGGTCTATTCTATTGTAGAGAGGAACCATATATTTCTCTTGTAGTAAAGAGTAAAGGGAATAAGAAGTCCAGTGATTGGGCCACCTCATAGGACAAGAAGAACATATAGCCATATGATAGGAATGAGGTCAATGTTCCTTAGTGTGTCAGAGACAAACTCAAAATTTCATGTGGTTTGTGGGGTTAACATCACACATGAAATAGAGGGGGTTGGATGGGTTAGATTTCGATTAGAGTTAGGAGGATATCTGTAGGTGGAAATATTTTTACTAGTATTATAGCTAAGAAAAAAATTACTCTGAGTTTCATCTTTAGAGGACAATGGGTATGCGGTCCTATTTTGTAATGGATGAGTAGTTATCTATCCATTGAGAGAGATCCTAGATGTAGCACGAGTGCTTGGCATTCGATATGGAAAGATGTACAAGTTGTTGGGACATATTGTAGATAGAGAGTCCAGTTGGATTTCAAGATCAGTGGTAGTTCTAGAGACAACTAGGTGTGATACTTCATCCAGTTCAGTCATGAAACTGAGTTTGTATGAAATGATACTAGAGGATTCTCAAGAGGATGAGGCAATTTCTTAGAGTAGAGGTGACTGGAATAGGTCTTCAAGTCAATTTCCAGGGCAGGTAGTGATATGGGCTACATGGTAAGAGGGAGAAACTTCCGTGAACAAAGTATTGAGCTTGGAGACAGGTCCAAGAGGTTGTAGAGGTGCCAAAAATACCTCCCTCATTAAGAGGGAGTGTTATATTTTATAGCTAGTGAGGTCTTCTTCATGTTATGATGTCTAACATGGGGTGGACATTAAAAGTGTCTCTCTAGGAATATTAACTTTATGTTATAAAATTAAAGTGAACTTATAAAGTGATTTTATAAAGTTAGGGTCTTTTATTATTTAATGAAAAAAATTGATTTTATAAATTTTGAGTCACTTAAGTGATTTAAGTGATCTCAATGATATATTAATTATTGACCATTATATTGTGAGAAGAAATATATAATGTTGGTGATTGAGATATATCATTAGGGTAGTTATTAATTAATGAGTTTATAAAAGGATTTTTAGAGAGATTGGCGTCATTATTCAATGAGAAATTTTTAGAGAAGATCTTGGAGAAGAAGAGAGGAAATTGGTTGCATCAGTTAGGTAACACTTTCCAAGACAAGGTGGCATGAATATCAAGGTAACTTTCAACATTAATTACAATATGTACTACATATTTGTGAAGGCTATGCAACATTTTTTCTTTGGCCATACAACTACAATTGTGCACAAAAATCGAGGTGCATTTGACATAGTAATCGAGGTGGGTTGTTGTTGTAATAAATATGTACACAATACTGTATGATTAGAAGTCTGTAACATATTTAGAGACATGATTTTATGAGGGAGAAGGTTGTACAGCCATACAAAAACTCAGGCACAAAAATCGAGGAAGGTTGGCACATATTTCTAGGTGATGGGAATAGTATTTTAGATAAGTACAATGCATTTAATTGGCTGAAAAGTACTACTGTAATTTCCAAAATTATTATTTATGACCTCATAATAAAATTCCCCATTTGAATTGGTTTTCCCTTTGTGGGTTTTTCAAGGGGCTTGACCCAAAAATATACTTTTCAAATGTATGAATGATTGTTGTCTATTGTTCATTTATTTCCATTGCTAAATTTTGGTTTTCTTAGTAATTTTATTTCTTCTCATAATTCATTGTTGAATGTTTTAAAGTTTGTTGCATTACAGTTGAAGTTTATTGGATGTTGAAATTAGTGTTTACTAAGTGTTTGACATAACTCATAAGTGAAAATTTTAATAGAAGGTGCTTCGACATGTGTCATGTCTTTGTCTTGTTGGAAAGTCATTGGCTCTCTAGAACTTACCCCTTCTCCCTCTCTTTTGACCATGTTTGATGGACTATATTTCAGACTGTACAATATTATTTCCTCTTTTCCAGTCCAGTTAGGAGAAAAGTTTGTTTCTATAGAATTTGAAGTAGTTGACAAACCACTCAACTATAATCTTCTATTAGGAAGGTGTTCAACCTACAAAATTATGGTTGTCGTCTCATCAGTTTTCTAAGTTTATTATTTCCCAATGAGGGGTGGATTGTAAAAATCGACTAGATGATGTTTAACCACCCCATGTCCATAGAAAATATGGGATCCATGGTCCCATTGATTGAAAACTCTCAAACGAAAATTGAGAGCATTAGTGTTGGAAGGTATCCTTCACTCATGGGAAAATTTAATTTTCCAGTGTTGGTTTCTTATATTCGTGCTACCCTGGTCAGCTACCAAAATCCAATCTCCTCGGTCCCCATTACAAGATTTGGTTCATTTATAACATCGTATTTGAAAGCTCTGTGGGCGTTACCCTCTCTGTGTGAATCAATAAAGGGTCGTGCACTTGTTGGGATGGCCATTCCATTGTCTATAGTTGAGGTCACTTATCAAGCTATCCAACAAGCTACTGTAGACCTCGGTTGAGCTCCTTCATGGATGGAAGAAGATGATTAGTTCCCAGAGCTTATCTAGCTTCATAATTATTCTCCTTCCCTTGATTGTCTCAATACGATCTTGCCTTCTGACAAAGATATAATAGAGGCAATGATAGGATCAGAAAAGGCATGGGAGGATATGCATCATCGATCATACTTCCTCTCTAATATCATTCATGTGGAAATAAGTGAATGTTTTTTATCCATGAGTAGAAATTTTGATCATTCCATGAACCCCTTGGTGAAGCACGATGTTTATTCCAAAGGGAACATGGATAACATATCAAAAAATATTTCAATCAACATTTATAAAACCCTTGGCATTGTGGATAATGTTTTTATAAGCACAAATTGTTCCCATAAATAGATATATGTATACCTCTTTATTTAAGGATTTTTGAAACATATTCACCTGGTCCTACAAAGTGATACCAAACATAGACCCTCGAATTGTTGAACATGAGATTCACACTTACGAAAATGATAAACATGTTTGACAGAAGTTATGACCAGTTAATTGCATGAAGGTAGTACCTATTAAGGATGAAATTGAAAAGTTGTTAAGGAGGGTTTTATTTACCCATTCCCTCTCATTGAATGGGTGTTGAATCTAGTTCCTGTTGACAAAAATAAAGGTACCATATGCATCTGTACGGATTTCCAAGATTTGAACAAATATTGTTCGAAGAAAAACTTCCCCACACCCTTCATTGATCATATTATCAATGAGTGCATAGGAAGAGAAATATTCTCCTTCATGGATGGTTTTTCTATCTACAATCATATTCATATATGGCTCGAGGATTAACACAAAATGATGTTTATATTTCCTTGGGGGAATTTCACATGTCGTAAAGTGCCTTTTGGATTGAAAAATGATGGACTCACATTTTAGTGGGCCATGTCGTTCTCCTTCCATGAATTGAAGCATGTTGTTAAGGCTTATATGGATGACCTCACTGCTCGCTCTCAGAAGAGGGTAGATCATCCAACAAGCTTTATAATTGTTTTTGAAAGATGTTATCATTATCATATTCAGTTGAACTCAAACAAATGCATCTTCTCTGTCATATAAAAGTGTCTATTGTGTTTCATTGTATCAAACAAAGGGATCATGGTTGATATGTCAAAAGTGGAGGAAATAGTTCAATTGCTTCCCCCATGAAATATTTGTCAGTGGTAGAGTCTCCAAGGAAAGGAAAATTTCCTTCGACGTTCTAATGCGAACTATGCTGACATGACCAATGGATTTATGCACATGTTAAATAAACGGGATCCCTTCATTTGGGATGATTTCACCCAACAATATTTTGATGTGCTTAAGAAAGTGCTATGTCTACCCCTTTATTTAGTTCCCCAGAATATAGCAGGGAATTCCTACTGTATATCATGGTAGTAAAAGCCATAGTTGGCATGGTTTTGGTTCAAAAGGATGATATCTCACAAGAGAATGTCATATATTATGTTGTTCAGAAATTATTCACATGAACTCAATTATTCACATGTTGAGAAATTTTCCTTGGCAATCGTTCATGTTGTTCAGAGACTACGACATTACAATTTATTACGAAAAAATATTGTAGTTGTCAATGTCAATCCATTTCAATATGTCCTGACATGATGTATCATAGGGGGGAATTATAATGAATGCATTTTCATTCTGTAAGAATTTGACATGGACTTCGTCTCTTCTAAGTCTAAGAAATCATTGGTTTTCCCTAAATTAATGTCAGAGTTTCCTAGGGAGAATCAAGAACCCATGATTACAGATTCATTTCTTGACAAACATCTGTTTCTTATTTCTTCCAATGATCCTTGGTACAGGAATATCCTTATATATCTACATACTCTCAAGTTTTCTCCATACCATTTATGGGATGATCAATATCAAATTCACCATCAAGTAAAGAATCACCTCATCATCGACGACACTTTGTATCATCATGGGGTTGATTCGATTCTCCATCATTGTTTAACCCATGAAGAAGAGGAGGCCATGATTAATGAATTCCATAGTGGAGAATGTGGAAGTCACTTGTCAGGGTTGGCGACAATGCAACAAATTTTGTGCATGGGTAATTTTTCCTGAAAATCTTTAAAGATTGGGTTGAGGCGGTCAACAAGTTCCATCCTTGCTAAATTGTTTCTCAGAAAATGTGCACACACCTTTCTTCACTTTTCCTCATCACCACTATCAGTCCATTAAAAAAGTGGGGATTTGATTTCACTACATTCCACCCTCCATTATTGTGTCATCGGCTAGGTGGCATCGTTACATCACCATGGTTGTCGACTTGTTTACTAAGTGGGTGGAGGCCATTCCTACTTTTTTGAATGATGGTGAGAATGAAACCTTATTTCTATTCAACTAGGTTATCTCCAATTTCGAAGTTCCAAGGGAGATTGTCACTAACCATGCCAGTCACTTTTAGAATCAAATGATGTTTGAATTAAGATCTAAATTGGGATTTATGTAGGAGCATTCATCTCCTTATTATCTGTAAGAAAATGGTAAAGTAGAGTTCATAAACAAGTCTCTTAAAACCATACTTCAACGCATTTTCAATAAGAGAACATTTAATTGGAATTTGATGCTTTATCTAGTATTATGGGCCTACCGAACCTCTGTTAATAATACCATAGGTTTTTCACCTTTTGATCTTGTCCATGGGGTGGAATAAATCATGCTCGTTGAATGTGAAATCCCCTCATTAAAAATAAAAATAGAGCTTCTACTCGAGACAACTGATTTAGAAGCACATATTGTTTACTTAGAGAAACATCGTGATGTTTTCACCATCAATGAGACACAAAAAAAAATGTATCAAATCTCAGTATGATAATTTGGTTCTCCCAAGGATTTTGTTTCTGAGGATGACCTTGTCCTAGTTTATGATCAGGATAAGGATGATTTAGGCACCAAAAAATTCAATCCGATGTGGTACGATCCTTACATCGTGAGGCATTCACTTCAAAAATAATCCTACGAGTTAGATGATTATGAAGGGAATGTATTGTTGGAGCCATAAATGGGCTCTACCTTAAGAAGTATTTTGTTTGAGAATTGGCACTCATTTGTTTGTTCTTTGTATTTATTTTACATAGACAATAGGTTTTTCATTGTTCCCTTTTATCTTCAGTTGTTTATTGTGTCTATGATTGATGTGAAGATATCCATGGAATATTCGGTTCAAGTCTGGCTTGAAGATGGAACAATTCATCACATTGAGAATCTTTCTTCCACCGCATGCGTGAATTATTCATCCGAGGACCAATTGGTTGTATCTGGAGGTGCTAGTTTAGGGTCATTAACAAATAATGTGGCTGATTATAGTGCCATAATAGAACTCCTAAGATATGATATTGTGCATGGTATCTCATGTTTAGAGGTTCATATAGATTCCCAATTGGTGATGTCATATCTAAACAATCAATACCATGTGCGTGATCCCACATTTATTTAATAAATTTTATGGGTACATATTCTAGAATGATGTTTTAATTATATTAATTATATTCATATTTTTAGAAGTGAAAATTTTGCATCTAGTGCATATATTAATTATGTAATGAATTGGCATTTTTCATATATATAAAAGAAACACATACATAATTGTACATAACAATTGTATACCAAGGAAATGTGTGTGTGTGTGTGTGTGTGTGTGTGTGTGTGTGTGTGTGTGTGTGTGTGTGTATTAGTTTCATGTCAGATAATTCAAAAAATATGGGTTTTAAGTTACAAATTTCGGACTCCTAGCCCTAAATTTCCATCCATAAGTCAATACAAAAATGTGTCACAAAATATCTATGCTAAGGGCCCCTCCTCCACATGTGTCTCTCTGTAGAAAAAAATTGCATTGGATAGATTTTTAAATAGTCATACCCATGCTCAAGGTACACTGACTATATGTCATTTCATTTTCTTCGGCATGTCCTCAATATGCACCATCAAAATCTGGTGAATAAGGTGATCTATATTTCTTTGGACACTCTACAAGGTGTGCTCCATCTAAGAAACATCGACACCTAGATGAGATTCACTGCAACCTCTATGGAAGTGGCATGGATATCCATTTGACTGTTTTGGTGCAATATATATTCATTCATATGAATTTTGTCAGTTATAATCCATACAAAAATATGTTTTTTATACTTTCCAATTAATTGAAAAAAAATTAAATATTTTGAAAATTGAAAAGTTTTTTTACCGATCTCTCATAACGCACCACCTAGAGTAACAATCATGTCAGGGTATCATGAATTTTTTATCCCCCCATAGGGATATTCATATAGGACGATGATATGATGATCCCACCACATGAATAAATTATCATCATGGGCATAAAGGACTCACCCACCTCCTAGGCATTCTATAACTGTGGACCACCGCAGTAAACAAGTTTCCCTTAGTCCATGTGGCGGCATGAATAATTTGGGGCTAAGTGCAGGAACTCTCTCAAAAATGAATGAGCACTAGATGCTCCCATAACCAAAGTTTTTCATATTTCGAGTCTTCCAGGAAATCAACTGTTCCTTCATGTTTTGTAATAATGAGGTACTAGTCATAAATCATTGGTCAAAGACACTATCAGTAGAATTATACAAAGATAATTCCCTTACATTTTATCATCAGTCTGAGTTTTGTAAACTTATGAAGTTCTAGGAAAAATATATGCAGAGCTGAGTCTTAGAAGTTTTGGAAAATAAATTTTCACATCACACTTGTAGAAAATGTAAACACACCTAGATTAAATTATGTGAAATAAATTTTCTACTACATGGATGATTTTATCAACGAGTAATTACATGTCATGTATGTGTAGAAATGCGGTTCCAAGAAACTTAGATCTTCTTCGGAAGGGTACACTATTTCCTGATCAAAACCAACCAAAGGACTAGAAGTAGAGAATGCTTACTCTTGAACTTACACATCTAATTGTATGCTTAAAGAAAATATTAAAACAATTTGTGGCCTGTTGATATTAATATTATCCAACATGATTTGTGTATTAGAACCCCATATTGTCTTAGCCAAGAATACTCTATAAGATTCTTTATGTTGATATTAATATCAAGAATTATTAGCATGGACTAACAAAGAACTAATTATCACTCTACACAACATGAAAATGAAATTGCAATACATAAATGAAATAAACTCACAACATAAAATGAACTATTTGGGAAGCATATACCAGAGAGGGGGCCCTGCCTCTTTTGGCATACACTGCCAATAAATACTATGATGGAAAGATCTTGATCTGAAATAAGTTATTTATTCCAGAATTATCCCCATGATTACATTGATGTTGTCTTGAGTGTCTCCTCTTCCTCCCCATTACAATGATCCTCCATACATTTATACATATGGATTTCAAAATAAAGAAGGAAAATGGTTACAAAAAAATGAGACCAAATCCCAAACACATGGATCTACAACCATAGAAAACTTGATTAAGGAAATGGAGGTTAATTAATGGATGTTGTATATGTTTGAATAGTATGGAAGACAAAAAACATAATCTTTGACAAAACCACATTCCCAAAATTGTCCACAAGAGGCGTAGCTACATGAATTTGGACGTTGTATAATGTATTGGAAAATCCACTTTGAATATCTTCCCTTATCTCTCAAACCATTTCAAATGTTGTAAATTGGGACAAGAAAATACCAAATTGGACCCTTCTGCACAAAACCCATGTCCTGGATTCTCAATATATATCTTCATGGGAACCTAAATCACATCAGAAGTTGGATGTATGAAACTGTTTACTAATTTTGACCATAACTTGGACCAAGTTCTTGAATACTTACACATGTGACCTAGGAATGATTTGATTGGTACATAACTATCTAGAAGCATCCAACTATGATATCTACGTTCCCATTTCTCCATTGGACATGTGGAAGTATGAGGAACAATGATGGTGTTGTAGGAAACCTGGAACTCACTATTACAGGGTCACATTACTGAACTCATAAAACCATCATTAGAAAACCAACTTATATTTCTCATTAATTCACTAGAAATAAAGGAAATATAGGATACTTAACTACTTGAGCATATTGGGGTGTACCATGGTGCTTTTGTGAATATTTGTAGTAGGAATTGCGATAAATGAGTAAAGGGTGAGTTAAAATGATAAAAATGAATGATTTGAATGGAGGCAAAATATGGCATATTGGCGACCCAACATATCCCCCACACCTGAGATTTGGCATGTCCTCATGCCAATGAAATAAGGAACTGATGATCTCAATTCAAGAAAACCTAATCTACTTTGACTATACTTGGTTAATAGGTTTAGAATACTCTATATGGTAGTAAAAAAAAGATCAAGTGTGGACCTAGTAGGTCAATAAGGTGATGTGTAAGAGATTCATGTTCAAAGAATTGATTTCTTATCCTTTTCGAATCTAATTTAAAGACACCTACGAAATCTTGTTTCTTACCTTAGTTGTATTTTACTTATGCATTTTTGTATCTGGTAATACTTTAAATAACATACTGAATAGGACATTGTATATGTTGTTCTATTATTTTTTTTAGCCATACTCGTGACATATCTTATGATGGGGGAAACAATTCTCTATACCCTTGGCGTGCGGAGTGGAATCCTTTATTCTGAATTTTTGTCCCAATGAACCATATTTGTATCCTTGAACAAAATAAAAAAAAAACTACCATAATACTCATTATAGTCAAAGTATCATCATGTTGGACCAAAAATGGAAAGGATCGTGAATGAAGAGAATGGTTTTACAATGCTAGAGTAGAATGATGAGGGGGTTAAGGATGAGAGATGAAGCATATCAAAAAGGTAACTTACAAAGTGAATGGAGATATAGGATATATGAATTTCATTAGTATTTTATCATAATTCCCTACATTGTTAACAAAATAACAAGTTTCAAAATTGGTTTTACCTTAGTTTTGTTTTCATGAAAGCTTCAACTACAAGAATGAAATTTTAGCTTCTAGTACCTAGTATGAGATATGGAACTACATGTGTTGCTAAACTAGTTTTGATGAAAATTGAAGAAATATGATAATTTTGTTGCAGGAACAAAGGAGTCTCCTATAGAAACAAAGAATTTTGCTACATGAACAGAGAAATTTGTTGCAGGAACTGAGAAGTCTACTACAAAAATAGCGAAATTTGTTGTAGGAATAAAGAAGTCTGTTGTAGAAATATAGAAGTTTGTTGCAAGAATGTTGAATGTTCTCTGTAGAGAGAAGTCAACCCTTTGAAATCATGGTAAGTGCCAAACCCTTTCCCCATATTATTTTTCATGTGGTGTATACTATTGGCACTCACTGAATATATGACCAATTTCTATAGGAAATCAAAGGAACCGAAACAAAGTCTATTCTAGGAACCTTCTGTAGTAATAGAGATCGTATGTTGCATGAACTGTCTATAGGAATAGAGATAGTCTAGCATGAAAAGTTTATAGGAATAGAGATACTATGTTGTATGAACATAAACTGTTGTAAGAGTCTACTACACTAGGATGTCGAGCTATACTTGGAACTGAGCCAATCATCTATATGCAACATATATTAATTTATTTATTAACTACCCTACCTTGCATGAAAAATGAAACCTTTCTTAAGTATAAGCGTACTTCCAATGAATCTATGTGCACAACAGAATCTCAAATAAACTCATTGTTGTCATAGGAGCAAACCCAGGGTTCAACACTACAACAACGCACCAAAAAATCCCTAACTACCGGCTCGTCGACAACACCTGTAAAGAAGATGAAGTCTCACCCGAGGTAGAGGTAGGGGTGGTTGCAGGACTCAGGTGTCTGCAACCTTATATGGGACACAAATATGTGATTGTAGTACTTAATAGAGCACTTAGCACTGCCAGTTCATCAATATTTTACCACTATTCTACTACGCAGATATAACAGATCATCGCATCATTCACTCAGATTTGATGTATCTAAGCATTTATCATAAAGAGGTATATTAAATCTAGCAGATTCAAGCACTTAAGCACATTCACATAGGTCATATCTACATCCATATACATCATTAGAACAAATCATAAGCACATCTATCTATCTATGTCAAAGCACTTAGAAACTAAAGACATAAACACATCAAGACATCACACAAAGCGGGACAACACAACATTTATGTGGTTCACCCGCACACCGGGGCTACATCCACCAACTCTTATTCTTTATTTTCTTTAGTAAGTTAGTTACATGCAAAGAGACACAAAATCCTACTCTGCATAGGACAGGAGATCTGTGCACACCTCACCAGATCCGCCTTCCCTGAGCTAGGTTACAACATGAAGCATTCTACAGTCACTTTCACTCAACTCTGCAAGCTTCACACAGTATGTACAGATCTCTTACAATCCTTTGATCACATATATCTATCACTTAGCCATCTGTCTAACATCAAATAGATGTATTCTCTATATCTCCTTGCATTTCCTAGACATCTATATATACATTACAAATTAGGCCTAAACATGGGTAAACCCATGGGCCGACATCCCATACCCGTTACATAATCACAAATCCCAAAAAGGGGCCAAGATCCTACAATCTATGCTTCATTTTGCGCTCCTCATTTGACAGGCTATCAAATTCCCAAAATAGGTCAAAGTTGACTAGAGATCTCTCAAAACTTGATCAAGGGCCAACAACACCCCAACACTCACTTGTGACTCATCCCGAGTCAGTCTGATCTGGGTAGTTGTTCTTCAAAATACTCTAGCTTGGCTCGAGCTCCTTCAACTTGTTGTTGTTCCATGGCCTCTTGTGCAAGGAACTCTTGGATGACTACCTCGTTCACAGGCCCCTCCAGGCGTTGTTCAACTGCACAGACAACCTGCTCCAGTTCTTATCCTTGGCCTTCTACCTCTGTGAACAATTGGTAGGCCTTATCTTATACAGGTTGGAGTCTCTGAGTTGCTTCCATAACTCTGTTCTAGATAGTGTGGATCTGTTATTGGGCAGTGCATTTCTCTTGGGAGCGCTTCATTCTTTCCACAAATGATAGAGGCTTCAACTGCGCCTGTATCCTTTCGTCTTGATACTTTGCCTCTTGGAGATGCGAATCCAATTCATTTAGTTATATATTCTCCTTTAGTTTCTCATAGGTTTTGGAATTGCGATTAGTAAGTTGCTTACATTCCATAGTAATGGATTTTATGATCTCAATTGCACTTCGAGCAGTTGTTTCTCTTTGGTCCCTTACATCTTGTGGGGTCTCAGGCACTATACAGAGCTCTAAGTCTGTTATGTGTTGTTGCAACTGCTGGATAGCTTCTACGAGTTGTTCCACTTGCCACGTGACTCGATCCTCTACCTTTATTTCGATGAATGTCACAGAGATAAGTGCTCTATTGATCGCTTCTTTTACCTCAAGTTTCTCTACGAGCAACTGTTCTTTTCCTTGATGCATCTGTGATTTTTCTTCATTGAAATTCGCTTGGAGATCAATCTTTTCCTGTTATGTAGCTTAACATTGTTCAAAAATTACTCCTTGTACTTGCGTCAAATCCTAGGTGGCTTGGTCAGTTTCTTCCTATGCTTGTCGGAGGTGAGCTTTGACTGTATCAGCTAGTCGGTGGAGTTGGGCTGGCACATCTGCCAACTCTGGTTCTCCCAGAGTATTGGAGACTACGTGACTAGAATGAAGGGTCTTTTGTACCTCTCAAAGTTCGACTTAGATCCTATCATACATTTCTTCCTTCTTGGCCATTTGTTTCTATGCTATTTCTAGCGAGGCGTCATTGAGGGCTGTGATGATGAAATCAAAATCATCGGAGGTAAGGACGGTCTGCATATTGGTCATGGTGGATTTTGACTTCTTCCAGGGAGAAGGTTTTGGGGGGGAAACATTTCTCTTCTTCGAGGGGTCATCCTCATCTCTGGGCGGTGTTACATCGTTGGGCCTCTGTTCAGGTTCGACTTCGTCACCACCTCCTCAGTTAGGTGACGTGAAAGAAGTCTTCACTAAGGTGTTGCTTAAGTTTTGGACCTCCTCAGTCTTCTTTTTTCTGCTAGTTCTTGGTGTATTCTATTCTTTATGGGTGTCCTTCGGGCTGTCAATATCATATATCTTTGTGAGGTTGGTGGGGACAAGGAGGTCAACAAACCATTCCTTAGTGATTTCATTCAGGTCTTCTTCTGTAAGCTTGTAGTATGTCTGGAGCTGCTCTTTATGTTCATCTACCCGCACTGTAATGTAAGTGAAGTGTCAATATGCGTTGAACTTAATCAGTGGTCAGAACCTTTTTAATGTGTTTGGGGTCATGCGAGGCTCAACTTTGATGGCGTGCTTCAGCTGAAGGTAGTATGTATGAAACATAACATTCGACTGCCACTGTTTGCTCAAATCTGTTGAATACCACAAGGTAGCAAACTTCGCACAAGCAGTTCGAATGACTCTATGTCTGGGAAGGTTTCTCCTTCTCGAATCTCCTAGGAATTAAATGCAATGAGGACCAGGAGCCAACTGAAATGGAATTCATAACCCTGGTATTAGACTTCTCGACAATCAAGTTCCAACTAGTTGACTAGGTACTTTGCCCAGTTCATCTGTAGGCCTTCTATGCACTTCCCTACGAGGTCAACAACAAAGTCGGTGACCTGCATAGGTCAGTTCTTTCTTATTAAATTCCTAGATATTAGTTGACATGCGAGGCACACTACGCCACTCTGGTTGGAAGCTACCTTGTAGCCTCTTGTTCCCTTCTCAAAATCGCCATAGGTGTCCTTTATCTTCCGTGCAAGTGCGCGATCTACATATTTTCCTGGATAAAAGCCCTGTGGGTCAGGTCCTTGCATGCTTAGGCATGCGATCCTATGGATCAATGTCAAGTCAACTATAATGTGACGATCGATCCATAAGTAGCCGCAATGGTAAAACGACACTAGCAGCTTGACACAACCATTGACTTCCTGGTGTCTTTCGAAGTGTGGGATCTTCATGACGTCCAATAGGGTGGATTATGCAAGGTTCATCATCCATGACTGGGGAATGATCTTCTAATTCTTTCCTTTAGTTCTGGTCAAGTACTTGTATGGGGCAATAATTCCCTAGATCTTGCGATCTTCGAGGTTGAAGTCGCTAAAATTTAGTGCTGCAATCTTGTCTTGCTCTGTTCGAATTGCGCGTATCCCCTTTGGGAGGTATGTAGTAATTATGGTGTACTTGAAATCACGTGGTACACTATAATGGTTCACGATGCCATCCAGAGACGGGATGTAATTGGGCAGTATGGTTGGAATCTGTTTTTCATTCACGAGGTCATCTTTATTCTTGGTTCTCTTTTCTGATGATGGTCTGTTAAGCCCTAATATTGGCTCATTACCTCTTAATTGGGGCATACTATATTAGTAATTTTATTTTGTTTATGTCGTCTTTAGGCCATTAGTTGTAATTATACCTCCTAGTCTCCTATATATACCAAGGAGACATTTTCATTTTGAATCATCTTGTACTTGAACATTTAAGTGGGTTAAAAGTAGGTTTCCCCCTCGAAGAGGCTTATTATATGAAATTATCTCTTTTTAAAGGCGTTGATTACTTTTCCTGAGGTTTTTCTATGCTATATTGATGTTTGGTTCATAACATATGGTATCAGAGCTCAAGGTCTTGGGGTTTCGCTACTACATCTGAGACACCATGGAATTTTTTCTATAACGTTTTTTGTACAATGTTTCAGAAGGAACGACTTGGAGGACATTTAGTATATAGGACAAGGTACGTTGGGTTCAAAATTCAGCTCCTGAGGCCTTATACTTTCAGAGATACAGCCTGTACAAGATAGGGTTCTGGAATCATCCTGAAATGAGTCATTGCGGAATTTTCACTATAAAATATTTTATGTAACGCTTCAGACCCTAAAATTCGGAGGCCATTTAAAAAAATTAGTAAGGTATCTTTGGTAAAACTTTTAGCTTCTGGGTCATCTTAAATTTGTAGATACACCTTGTGTAAGATAGGGTATCTGACTAGTCCTATTGACTAGTCTCAATAAGGTGTTCCAGGTAAAACAATCATAACATCTTGCTAGAGTATCCAAATTGAGTGGGACTGGTTTCATTGGATCGTGGACAGTTTGTAGTATTTTGGGTGCGAGTTTTAGAATTTGATATCAATTATTTTGTGCGGGGCATGCTATACAAGTGAGATCTCCTGGAAAGGCCAAAAATCGACAAGTTGTAAGGAAGTTACCATAAATTCCACTTGGCACATCCAATTTTGATTAGACCTATGGCATTGCAGAGAAGAAATATTAGATAACTACCTAAAAGAAAGTTTCATACCAATAAGGGATGAAACTTGGGAGATAGAATAGAATAAATATTGTTTAGCAGAACCGCCTCAAAATCAAGATTCAAAAGTGATACTTGGCCAACATGCCACCAAAAAAGGGACCTTTTACACCAAAAAAGCCTCCAGAAATTCCTAATTGGACTCTTGATGAAGGTGAAGAAATGCGTAGGGACATAAATGAACTACAAAAGAAGATGTATTCAATGGAAGCTAAGTTGATGGATTCAATAGAATCTAAGTTGGATACTAAGATGGATGGCTTAAAAGGGGAGATTATGGAAGTATTGAAAACTTTCGTAACAGAGAAGACACCCGAAAGTGAAAATGCATCCCATGAAATTCATGATGAGGACACAAGGAAGGTGAATCAAGAATGGAGAAAATTCAACTTTGGTTTGAAGACCAACCACGTTCCTAAGATTGATATGAG
>JZKD02S1639452.1:76997-87596 GCA_000966675.3 Picea glauca | reverse complement strand
TATACCAAGGAGACATTTTCATTTTGAATCATCTTGTACTTGAACATTTAAGTGGGGTAAAAGGAGGTTGCCCCCTCGAAGTGGCTTATTATCTGAAATTATCTCTTTTTCAAGGGATTCAGTACTTTTCCTGAGGTTGTTCTTTGCTATATTGATGTTTGGTTCATAACATGGTCAGGATGGTCCTGCTCCACAAGCAGTAGACAGAGAGTCTTGCACCGTTCCCATCGATGAACCTTGTACACCTGTAGACATCGACATGAATATTTCAGTCATGAGGTTGATTAGAACTTCTTCAACACGTTTTTCTGCAGTTCTGAACTCAGTCGACATACACACTCAGGATTGAAAATCTTGGGTTCGGGGAGTAACTTAGACACAAAAATACGATTGAGAACAATAGCGCAATGATCACTATGTAAAATCAGTGAGTTTGTGGGCTCAGATTCACGGTTAGAAAAAGTGTTCTCAGGGCACGGCGTGAAGGGATAAATAGATAACATGGAAACGTATCTCCTGCAACGGGTAGCAATGGGAAAGAAGCCTTCAGTAACTCTGTTCTGTCTATTACGACGTGGTCCAACGGGGTGGTGGAAAACCATAAATTCCTTTCAAACTTTTTGAAGGGTCGGTCGAGCGGTTATATTAGTCCCAACGGCTATATTTCTTTTCCATGGCGAAGTGCCATGTGACGTTGTTTTGTTATCCCGACGAAGTTCTAATTTTACAAATTTTTCATTTGTGAAGGAACCTTCTGTAACTTGTCGATCTTAACTCTCTTCTTACTAAGCTTTATATCATTCTTTCTAGTGAGCTTCGTCTCGATATGCCTTTTTCCACTCTGATTCTTATCTTCTTGTGGCATAGTTACTTCGCGCTGTTGATATTCTTTCCTAAGATTCGAGGGTGATGCTTCTTCTTTATCTGGAATAGGTACTTCAATATTAAGTGGGTGTTCTAGTGTCCTTGAAACTTTGACATCCAAGTCTCTGGTGTTAAATATATTTGATCCGTTCTTCTGTTCAATCAAGTGTGCGATCCTTCTAGTCATAAAATGTTTTAACTCTTGTTTCTTCTACTCTAAAATTTTTATTTTTTTTTTCCTTCTGGCCTGATCTTTTTCAACACAAGGTTTTCCTAGTAACATGGTAAATGGGGCATTGTTCTAATAAATTTAATAATCTCAAATTCTTTCTCTATCAAAGTTCCATTGGTATTCATAGATATCTTGGTGAGCTTTCCACATAGGTGTATCATCTTTCCTCTAAATATCCCTATTCCTCCCAATGAAGGAGTCATAGTAGGCTTCCCTAAAAGTTCCCATGTTATTTCTGTCATGATATTCATCTTTGTTTCCTCATCTAGAACACAGTCAATGTCGAAGTCTCTTATTATTTCTTCAAGGGATTCTTTTTCTTTGAAGATCTTTGATAAGATGACATGTGTATGGTCATTCAGGGTTTCTCTTATCTGCAACAATGCTTTCTCTGATTCTTTCTAGGGTTGTGCCATTTTTGGATTTGTCTTATGGTTTTCTTGTCCCATGTTCATTCCTTCAAGCTTAGTAATCATTATAGGGAAATCTAATACTTCGTGGTCCATAGCTTTGCAGCATAGAAAACTAGGTCTTCTCCCAGGGAATTCCTTAACAAGATGTCCTGGTTTTCTGCAACTGTAACAGAGGGTTATTCCTCTCTTTCTTTTATATGACCCTCAACTCTTTATGTACTTCATGCTAGGATCATAGTCGCTAACCTGCAAACATTTCTTTCTAGGATCCTGCATCCACTTGTTAGTCCAAAGATTCTTTCTATGCATAGGTATAACATATCTTTCACTATTGTTATCAAATCTATGCATATCAAACCTTATTTCATCCATTAGGGCCCTAGTTTTCAAGCTAGGACATAATCTATCAAACATACCTAGATCCATACTTTAGAAACAAACATTTCCACTTATCTTACTTCTTCAAATCTCAAAACCTTCAGATCTAGAAATTTTCACTATTCTTACCTTTATCAGAGCACAAATCTTGCAGATCTTACCTTTTTAAGAAAAACTTCTTACTTTTAACTTTCTCGAAACACAAAGTTTTGATTCGATTCTCCATCGTTATTTAACCCATGAAGAAGCAGATCCCATGCTTAATGAATTCCATAGTGGAGAATGTGGAAGTCACTTTTCAGGGTTGGTAACAATGCAACAAATTTTGTGCACAGGTAATTTTTCTTAACAATCTTTAAATATTGTGTTGAGGTAGTCAAGAAGTGCCATCCTTGCCATATTGTTTCTCAGAAAATGTGCACACACCTTTCTCCACTTTTCCTCATCATCACTATCAGTCCATTAAAAAATTGGGGATTTGATTTCACTACATTCCACCCTCCATTGGTGTGTCATCGACTAGGTGGCATCGTTACATCACCATGGTTTTCGACTTGTTTACTAAGTGGGTGGAGTCCATTCCTACTTTTGTGAATGATGGTGAGAATGCAACCTTATTTATATTCAACTAGGTTATCTCCAATTTTGAAGTTCCAAGGAAGATTGTCACTAACCATGCCAGTCACTTTTAGAATTGAATGATGTTTGAATTAAGATCTGAATTAGGATTTATGCAGTAGCATTCATCTCCTTATTATCTGTAAAAAAATGGTAAAGTAGATTTCATAAACAAGTCTCTCAAAACCATACTTCAATGCATTTTCAATAAGAGAACATTTAATTGGAATTTGATGGTTTATCTAGTATTATGGGCCTATCGAACCTCGATCAATAATACCATGGGTTTTTCACCTTTTGAGCTTGTCCATGGGGTGGATTAAATCATTCCCGTTGAATGTGAAATCCCCTCATTAAAAATAAAAAGAGAGATTCTACCTAAGACGACTGATGTAGAAGCACATATTGTTTACTTAGAGAAATGTCATGATGTTTTCACCACCAATGAGACACAAAAAAAAATGTATCAAATATCACTATGATAATTTAGTTCTCCCAAGGATTTTTTTTTCTGAGGATGACATTGTCCTGGTTTATGATCAAGATAAGGATGATTTAGGTGCCAAAAAATTCAATCTGATGTGGTACGATCCTTACATCGTGAGGCGTGCATGTCAAAAATAATCCTATGAGTTAGATGATTATGAAGGGAATGTATTGTCAGAGCCCAAAAATGGGCTCTACTTAAGAAGTATTTTGTTTGAGAATTGGCACTCATGTGTTTGTTCTTTGTATTTATTTTACATAGATAATAGGTTTTGCATTGTTCCCTTTTGTCTTCAGTTGTTTATTGTGTCTATGATTGATGCGAAGATATCCATGCAATCTTCGGTTCAAGTCAGGCTTGAAGATGGAACAAGTCATCACATTGAGAATCTTGCTTCCACCGCATGGGTGAACTATATATCCGAGGACCAATTGGTTGTATATGGAGGTGCTGGTTTAGGGTCATTAAAAAATAATGTGGTTGATTATAGTGCCATAATCGAACTCCTAAGATATGATATTGCACATGGTATCTGATGTTTAGAAGTTCATGTAGATTCCCAATTGGTGATGTCATATCTAAACAATCAATACCATGTGCATGATCCCTCATTGCTCTAATAAATTCTACGGGTACATCTTCTAGAATGATGTTTTAATTATATTACTTATATTCATATTTTTAGAAGTGAAAATTTTGCATCTAGTGCATATGTTAATTATGTAATGAATTGGCCTTTTTCATATATATAAAAGAAACGCATACATAATTGTACATAACAATTGTATACCAATGAAATATATATGTGTGTGTGTGTGTATTAGTTTCCTATCTGATAATACAAAAAATATGGGTTTTAAGTTACAAATTTTGGGCTCCTAGCCCTAAATTTTCATCCATAAGTCAATACAAAAATGTGTCACAAAATTTCTATGGTAAGGGCCCCTCCCCCGCATGTGTATCTCTGTAGAAAACAACTGCATTAGATAGATTCCTAAATAGCCATACCCATGCTCAAGGTAAATTGACTACATGTCATTTCATTTTCTTCGGCATGTCCTCAATATGCACCATCAAAATCTGGTGAATAAGGAGATCTATATTTCTTTGGACACTTTGCAAGGTGTGCTCCATATGAGCAACATCAACACCTAGATGAGATTCAACGCAACCTCTGTGGAAGTGGCATGGATTTCCATTTGACCGTCTTGGTGAAATAAATATTCATTCATATGAATTTTGTCAGTTATAATCCATACAAAAATATGTTTTTTATACTTTCCAATTAATTAAAAAAAAAATAAAAAATATTTTGAAAATTGACAATTTTTCTTACCGATCTCTCATCATGGGCATAAAGGACTCACCCACCTCCTAGGCATTGTATAACTGTGTACTACTGCAGTAAAGAAGTTTCCCTTAGCCCATGTGGTGGCATGAAGAATTTGGGGCTTAATGCGGGAACTCTCTCAAAAATGAATGAGAAAAAGATGCTCCCATAGCCAAAGTTTTTCATCTTGCCAGTCTTGCAGGAAATCAACTGTTCCTTCATGTTTTGTAATAATGAGGTACTCTAGTCATAAATCGTTGGTCAAAGACACTATCAGTAGAATTATACAAAGATAATTCCGTTACATTTTACCATCAGTCCGAGTTTTGTAAACTTATGAAGTTCTAGGAAAAATATATGCAGAGCTGAGACTTAGAAGTTTTGGAAAATAAATTTTCACACCACACTTGTAGAAAATGTAAACACACCTAAATTAAACTATGTGAAATAAATTTTCTACTACATGGATGATTTTATCAATGAGGAATTACATCTCATGTATGTGTAGAAATGTAGTTCCAAGCAACTTAGATCTTCTTCGGAAGGGTGCTCTATCTCCTGATCAAAACCAACCAAAGAACTAGAAGTAGAGCATGTTTACTCTTGAACTTACACATCTAATTGTATGATTAAAGAAAATCTTAAAACAAACTTCTTAAAATAATATATGGCCTCTTGATATCAATATTATCCAACATGATTTGTGTATTAGAACCCCATATTGGGTTAGCCAACAATACTTTGTAAGATTATTTATGTTGATATTAATCTCAATAATTATTAGCATGGACTAACAAAGAACTATTTCTCACTCCACACAACATGAAATTGAAATTGCAATACAGAAATAAAATAATCTCACAACATAAAATGAACTATTTGGGAAGCATATACTAGAGAGGGGGCCCTGCCGCTTTTTGCATACACTGCCAAGAAATACTATGATGGAAATATCTTGATCTGAAATAAGTTATTTATTCCAAAATTATCCCCATGATTACATTGATGTTGTCTTGAGCATCTCCTCTTCCTCCCCATTACAATGATCTTCCATACATTTATACATATGGATTTCAAAATAAAGAAGGAAAATGGTTACAAACAAATGAGACCAAATCCCAAACACATGGATCTACAACCATAAAAAAATTGATTAAGGAAATGGGGGTTAATTGATGGATGTTGTATATGTTTGAATAGTATGGAAGAGAAAAAACATAATCTTTGAGAAAACCACATTCCCAAAATCGTCCACAATAGGCGCAACTACAAGAATTTGGACGTTGTAGAATGTTCTTGAAAATTCACCTTCAATATCTTCCCTTATCTCTCAAACAATTTCAAATGTTGGAAATTGGGACAAGAAAAAACCAAATTGGACCCTTCTGCACAAAACCCATTTCATGGATTCTCAAGATATATCTTCATGGGAACCCAAATCGTATCAGAAGTTGGATGTCTGAAACTGTTTACTAATTTTGACCATAACTTGGACCAAGTTCTTGAATACTCACACATGTGACCTAGGCATGATTTGATTGGTACATAACTATCTAGAAGCATCCAACTATGATATCTATGTTCGCATTTCTCCATTGGACATGTGGAAGTATGAGGAACAATGATGGTGTTGTAGGAATTGTGTTGTAGGAAACCTGGAACTCACTATTTCAGGGTCACATTACTGAACTCATAAAACCATCATTAGAAAACCCGCTTATATTTCTCATTAATTCACTAGAAATGAATGAAATATAGGATACTTAACTACTTGAGCATATGGAGGTGTACCATGGTGCTTTTGTGAATATTTGTGGTAGGAATTGTGATAAATGAGTAAAGGGTGAGGTAAAATGATAAAAATGAATTATTTGAATGGAGGAAAAATATAACATATTGGTGACCCAACATATCCCCCACACCTGAGATTTGGCATGTCCTCATGCCAATGAAGTAAGGAATTGATGATCTCAATTCAGGAAAACCTAATCTACTTTGACTATACTTGCTTAATAGGTTTAGAATACTCTATATGGTAGTCAAAAAATGATCAAGTATGGACCTGGTAGGTCAATAAGGTGATGTGTAAGAGATTCATGTTCAAAGAATTGATTTCTTATCTATTTCATACCTAATTTAAATACACATACAAAATCTTGTTTCTTAAGCATATTCAAGCACTTAAGCACATTCACATAGGTTAGATCTACATCCATATACATCATTAGAACAAAGCATAAGCATATCTATCTATATATATCAAAGCACTTAGCAAGTAAAGACATAAACACATCAATACATCACACAAAGTGAGACAACACAACATTTACATGGTTCTACGTCCACCAAATCTTATTCTTTATTTTCATCGGTAAGTCAGTTACATGCACAGAGATACAAAATCCTACTCTGCATAGGACAGGAGATCTACGTGCACCTCGCTAGATCCACCTTCCCTGTGCTAGGTTACAACACTAAGCCTTCTATAGTCACTTAAACTTAGTTCTACAAGCTTCACACAGTATGCACAGAGCTCTTACAATCCTTTGATCACATATATCTATCACTTATCCATCTGTCTAACATCACATAGATGTATTCTCTATATCTCCTTGCATTTCCTAGACATCTATATATACATTACAAAGTAGGCTTAAACATGGGTAAA
Source organism: Picea glauca (assembly GCA_000966675.3). Taxonomy (NCBI): domain Eukaryota; kingdom Viridiplantae; phylum Streptophyta; class Pinopsida; order Pinales; family Pinaceae; genus Picea; species Picea glauca. Next base: position 80,606 of record JZKD02S1639452.1, on the reverse strand, counting down.
CCCATGGGATGACATCCCATACCTGTTACATAATCTGAAATCCCAAATAGGACCCAAAAAGGGGCCGAGATCTCGCGATCTCTTCTTCATCTTGCGCTCCTCCTTCGACAAGCTGTCAAAGTCCCAAAATAGGTCAAAGTTGACCAAAGATCTCTCAAAAATTGGTCAAGGGACAACGAGCCCCCAACATTCACCTATGCCTCATCCTGAGTCAATCTAATCTGAGTAGTTGTGCTTCAAAATCCTCGAGCTTGGCTTGAGCTGCTTTTACTTGTTGTTGTTCCATGGCCTCTTGTGCAACAAACTCTTGGATGACTACCTCGTTCACAAGCCCCTCCGGGCATTGTTCAACTGCACAGAAAACCTGCTCCAGTTTTTCTCCTTGGCCTTCTACCTCTGTGAAAAATTGGTAGGCATTATATTGTATAGGTTGGAGTCTCTGAGTTACTTCCATAACTCTACTATGGATAGTGTGGATCTACTGTTGGGTAGTGCATTTCTCCTGGGAGCGCTTCATTCTTTCCATAGCTGACAGAGGCTTCAGCTGCGCCTGTATCATTTCAGCTTGATACTTCACCTCTTGGAGATGTGACTCTAGTGCCTTTAGTTCTATATTCTTTGTGAGTTTCTCGTAGGTTTGGGCACTGCGATCAGTAAGTTGCTTACATTCCATAGTAAGGGATTTTATTATCTCAATTGTGCTTTGAGAAGTTGTTGATATTTGGTCCCTTACATCCTGTGGGGTCTCGGGCACTATGTAGAGCTCTAAGTCTGTTATGTATTGTTGTAACTACTGGATAGCTTTTGTGAATTGTTCCACTTGCCACGTGACTCGATCCTATACCTTTATTTCGATGACTGTCATAGAGAGAAGTGCTCTATTGATCACTTCTTTTACCTCAAGTTTCTCTGTGAGCAACTGTTCTTTTCCTTGCTGCATCTGTGATTTTTCTTCATCGAAATTTGCTTGGAGATAAATCTTTTCCTGTTTTTCATCTCGACGTTGTTTCATAAAGTACTTCTTGTACTTGCATCAAATCCTAGGTGGCTTGGTTGGTTTCTTACTGTGCTTGTCAAAGGCAAGCTTCGACTATATTTGCTAGTTGGTGAAGTTGGGCTGGCACATCTCCCAACTTTGGTTCTCCTGGCGCAGTGGAGACTATGTGACTAGAATGAAGGGCTTGTTGTACCCCTTGGAGTTTGACTTTGATCCTATCATACATTTCTTCCTGCTTGGCCATTTGTTTCTCTGCTATTTCCAGTGAGGCGTCATTGAGGGCTGTGATGATGAAATCAAAATCATCGGAGGTAAGGATGGTCTTCATATTGGTCATGGTGGATTTTGACTTCTTCCAGGAAGAAGGTTTCGGGGGGGAAACATTTCTCTTCTTCGAGAGGTCCTCCTCCTCTCTAGGTGTTGTTACTTTGTTGGGCCTCTATTCAGGTGTGACTTTGTCACCAACCCCTAAGTCAGGTGACGTGGAAGCAGTCTTCACTAAGGTGTTGCTTAAGTTTTGGACCTCCTCAGTCTTCTTCTATCTGCTGGTTCTTGGTGTATTCTGTTCTTTATGGGTGTCCTTCGGGTTGTCAATAATAGATATCTCTATGAGGTTGGTAGGGACAAGGAGGTCAGTAGACCATTCCTTAGTTATTTCCTCTAGGTCTTCTTCTGTAAGCTTGTAGTATGTATGGAGCTGCTCTTTATGTTCATCTGCCCGCGTTGTAATGTAAGTGAAGTGTCAATCTGCATTGAACTTCATCAGTGGTCGAAACCTTTGTGATGTGTTCAGGGTCATGCGAGGCTTAGCTTCGATGACGCACTTCAGTTGAAGGTAGTATGTATGAAACATAACATTCGACTGCCACTGTTTGTTCATATCTGTTGAATACCACAAGGTAGAAAACTTCGTGACAAGCAGTTCGAATGGGTCTATGTTTGGGAAGGTTTCTCCTTCTGGCATATCCTAAGAAATAAATGCAATGAATACTAGGAGCCAACTAAAATGGAATTCATAACCTTGGTCCCAGGCTTCTCAGCAATCAAGTTCCAATTGGTTGACTAGGTACTTCACCCAGTTCATCTGTAGGCCTTCTACGCACTTCCCTATGAGGTCAAAAACAAATTCGGTGACCTTCATAGGTCGATTATTTCTTACTAACTTCCCAACTATTAGTTGAAATGTGAGGCACACTACACCACTATGGATGGAAGCTACATTGTAGCCTCTTGTTCCCTTCTCAAAATCACCATAGGTGTCCTTTATCTTCCATGCAAGTGCGTGATCTGTAGATTTTCGTGGATAAAATTCCCGTGGGTCAGGTCCTTGCATGATTAGGCCCATGATCCTATGGATCAGTTTCAAGTCAACTGTAATGTGACGGTCGATCCATAAGTAGCTACAATGGTAACATGACACTAGCAACTTGACACAACCATTGACTTCCTGGTGTCTTCTGAAGTGTGGGATCTTCATGACGTTCAATAGGGTGTACTGCGCGAGGTTCATCATCCACAACTGGGGAATGATATTCAAATTGTTTCCTTTAGTTCTGTTCAGGTACTTGTATGGGGCGAGAATTCCCTAGATCTTGCGATCTCCGAGGTTGAAGTCGCTAAACTTAAGTGCTATGATCTTGTCCTGGTCTATAAGAACTGGACATATCCCCTTTGGGAGGTATGCAATAATTATGGTGTACTTGAAATCGCATGGTACACTATCACGGTTCTGTTGGTAGCCAATTACATTTTTTATTTTTTCCCTAAAAAGATGCCTACACCCCTTGTCTTCTAAAACAACAAGTAATCGTCGCATTGTGCTTCTAGATATTTGTTTCATTTTTGCGATGATTGCTTTTGGTTCCACCGTAGTTTTCACAACTGAAAGTGTGAAAAAACCTCCTTCGTTAATCTGACTGTCTTCATTTTTATTGATTTAACTAAAGAACGCATGACCATTGGTTTATCACACCGTTGCAAAAAGTTTCTTCAAACTATATCCATTCACTTTAATTGCGCAACTTGATTTCTTTGATAAATATTAAGTTATGAGTTATGTTTTGACGTCATATAGATTACAATTGATTTTGATTTTTACATATGACATGATTCTTGTTGTTTTGAACTCTTAACTTATCATTTTCATATGGCCATTGGTTGTAATTTTTTTATACCTTGATTATGCTAAAAACACATTGGCAATATCATAAGTTTGGCTTCATATAAATGGAAATAGTTTGAATTTTGAAAAGCGCTTTGATCAATCTTTTGGATTTTCAATTGTATGGTTTGAACCCTTGATATATGGTTTTGTGAGTTTGATAATCACATAGAGTGAGCAATGGTTTCGAACTATGCATTGACACGAATGTATTAACATCAGTCTGAAACGTTTGAATTGACACGACTGATCATTGGATTTCATGTTGATTAAACTTAAACACCTGGAGCGTGATTATCACACATGGTTTTGGTTCTGACTCGGATTATTGACACGTTGATATGGTGAGTGATTATGACTGTAACAACGCTGTACATGGTCATTAACACTATGCGTGGCGGTGGTAATCCCACCACCTTCGCACACATGCAGTTAATTCCGATCTCGTCGA
>JZKD02S1639452.1:33748-44200 GCA_000966675.3 Picea glauca | reverse complement strand
ACTTTCCAATTAATTAAAAAAAAAAAAAAAAAAAAATTGAAAATTGAAAGGTTTTCTTACCGATCTCTCATAGCGCACCACCTAGAGGAACAAGCATGTCAGGGTATCATGAAATGTTTATCCCCCCAAAGGTATGTTCATATACAACGATGATATGATGATCCCACCACATGAATAAATTATCATCATGGGCATAAAGGACTCACCCACCTCCTAGGCGTTCTATAATTGTGGACCACTACAGTAAACAAGTTTCCCTTAGTCCATGTGGTGGCATGAAGAATTTGGGGCTAAGTGCGGGAAATCTCTCAAAAATGAATGAGCATAAGATGCTCCCATAGCCAAATTTTTTCATCTTTCGAGTCTTGCAGGAAATCAATTGTTCCTTCATGTTTTGTAATAATGAGGTACTCTAGTCATAAATCATTGGTCAAAGACACTATCAGTAGAATTATACAAAGATAATTCCGTTACATTTTATCATCAGTATGAGTTTTGTAAACTTGTGAAGTTCTAGGAAAAATATATGTAGAGATGAGTCTTAGAAGTTTTGGAAAATAAATTTTCACACCACACTTGCAGAAAATGTAAACACACCTAGATTAAACTATGTGAAATAAATTTTCTACTACATGGATGATTTTATCAACGAGGAATTACATGTCATGTATGTGTAGAAATGCGGTTCCAAGCAACTTAGATATTCTTCGGAAGGGTACTCTATTTCTTGATCAAAACCAACCAGAGGAGTAGAAGTAGAGCATGCTTACTCTTGAACTTACACATCTAATTGTATTCTTAAAGAAAATCTTAAAACAAACTTCTTAAAAAAATATATGGCCTCTTGATATCAATATTATCCAACATGATTTGTGTATTAGAACGCCATATTGGCTTAGCCAAGAATACTCTATAAGATTCTTTATGTTGATATTAATCTCAAGAATTATTAGCATGGACTAACAAAAAACTAATTCTCACTCCTCACAACATGAAATTGAAATTTCAATACATAAATAAAATAAACTCACAACATAAAATGAACTATTTGGGAAGCATATACCAGAGAGGGTGCCCTGCCTCTTTTGGAATACACTGCCAAGAAATACTATGATGGAAATATTTTGATCTGAAACAAGTTATTTATTCTAGAATTATCCCCATGATTACATTGGTGTTGTCGTGAGCGTCTCCTCTTCCTCCCCATTACAATGATCCTCCATACATTTATACATATGGATTTCAAAATAAAGAAGGAAAATGGTTACAAAAAAATGAGACCAAATCCCAAACACATGGATCTACAACCATAAAAAACTTGATTAAGGAAATGGAGGTTAATTAATGGATGTTGTATATGTTTGAATAGTATGGAAGACAAAAAACATAATCTTTGAAAAAACCACATTCCCAAAATCGTCCACAAGTGGTGTAACTACAGGAATTTGGACGTTGTAGAATGTCTTGGAAAATCCACCTTGAATATCTTCCCTTATCTCTCAAACCATTTCAAATGTTAGAAATTGGGACAAGAAAATACCAAATTGGACCCTTCTGCACAAAACCCATGTCATGGATACTCAAGATATATCTTCATGGGAACCCAAATCACATCAGAAGTTGGATGTCTAAAACTGTTTACTTATTTTGACCATAACTTGGACCAAGTTCTTGAATACTCACACATGTGACCTAGGCATGATTTGATTGGTACATAACTATGCAGACGCATCCAACTATGATATCTATGTTCCCATTTCTCCATTGGACATGTGGAAGTATGAGGAACAATGATGGTGTTGTACGAATTGTGTTGTAGAAAATGTAGAACTCATTGTTGAAGGGTTGCATTACTGAACTCATAAAACCATCATTAGAAAACCAACTTATATTTCTCATTAATTCAAGAGAAATGAAGGAAATATAGGATACTTAACTACTTGAGCATATGGGAGTGTACCATGTTGATTTTGTGAATATTTGTGGTAGGAATTGCGATAAATGAGTAAAGGGTGAGGTAAAATGATAAAAATGAATGATTTGAATGGAGGAAAAATATGACATATTGGGGACCCAACATATCCCCCACACCTAATATTTGGCATGTTCTCATGCCAATGAAATAAGGAACTAATGATCTCAATTCAGGAAAACTAATCTACTTTGACTATACTTGCTTAATAGGTTTAGAATACTCTATATGGTAGTCAAAAAATGATCAAGTATGGACCTGGTAGGTCAATAAATTGATGTGTAAGAGATTCATGTTCAAAGAACTGATTTCTTATCCTTTTCAGACCTAATTTAAAGACACCTACAAAATCTTGTCTCTTATCTTGGTTGTATTTTACTTATGCATATTTGTATCTCGTGAAACTTTAAATAACATATTGAATAGAACATTGTATATGTTGTTCTTTTATTTTTTTTTAGCCATACTTGTGACATATCTTATGATGGGGGAAACAATTCTCTATACCCTTGGCTTGCAGAGTGAAATCCTTTATTCTAAATTTTTGTCCCAATGAACCATATTTGTATCCTTTAACAAAAGAAAAAAAATACCATAATACTCATTATAGTCGAAGTATCATCATGTTGGACCAAAAATGGAAAGGATCATGAATGAAGAGAATGGTTTTACAATGGTAGAGTAGAATGATTAGGGGGTTAAGGATGAGAGATGAAGCATATCAAAAAGGAAACTTACAAAGTGAATGGAGATATAGGATATATGAATTTCATTAGTCTTTTATCATAGTTCCCTACTTTGTTAACAAAATAACAAGTTTCAAAACTGGTTTTAGCTTAGGTTTGTTTTCATGAAAGCTTCGACTACAAGAATGAAATTTTAGCTTCTAGTACCTGGTATGAGATATGGAACTACATGTGTTTCTAAACTTATTTTGATGAAAATTGAAGCACTATGATATTTTTGTTGCAGGAACAGAGGAGTCTTCTATAGAAACAAAGAATTTTTCTACAAGAACAAAGAATTTTGTTGCAGGAACTGAGAAGTCTGCTACAGAAATAGAGAAATTTGTTGCAGGAATAAAGAAGTCTATTGTAGAAATATGTTGCAAGAATGTTGAATGTGCTCTGTAGAGAGAAATAAACCCTTTGAAAACATGGTAAGTGCCAAACCCTTTCCCCATATTATTGTTCATGTGGTGTATACTATTGGCACTCACTGAATATATGACCAATTTCTACAGGAAATCAAAGGAACCACAATAGAGTCTGCTGCAGGAACCTTATGCAGGAATAGAGATAGTATGTTGCATGAACCGTCTATAGGAATAGAGATAGTATAGCATGAAAATTTTATAGGAATAGAGATATTATGTTGCAGGAACATAAACTTTTGTAAGAGTCTGCTACACTAGGATGTCGAGCTATACTTGGAACTGAGCCAATCATCTATATGAAACATATATTAATTTATTTATTAACTACCCTACCCTGCATGAAAACTGAAAACTTTCTTAAGTATAGGCGTACTTCAAATGAAGCCATGTGCACAACAAAATCTCAAATAAACTCATTGTTGGCATAGGAGCAAACCCAGGGTTCAACACTACAACAACACACCAAAAAATCCCTAACTACCGACTTGTTGACAACACCAACGAAGCATATGAAGTCTCATCCGAGGTAGAGGCAGGGGTGGTTGCAGGACTTAGGTGTCTGCAACCTTATATGGGACACAAATATGTGATTGTAGTACTTAAAAAATCACTTAGCACCGTCAGTTCATCAATATTTTACCACTATTCTACTGCGCAGATAAAACAGAGCATTGCATCATTCACTGAGATCTGATGTATCTAAGAATTTATCATAAAGAGGTATATTAAATCTAGCAGATTCAATCAATTAAGCACATTCACATAGGTCAGATCTACATCCATATACATCATTATCACAAAGCATAAGAAGATCTATCTATCTATATCAAAGCACTTAGAAAGTAAAGACATAAACACATCAAGACATCACACAAAGCGAGACAACACAACATTTACGTGGTTCACCCCCATCCTGGGGCTACGTCCACCAACTCTTATTCTTTATTTTCTTCAGTAAGTAAGTTACATGCACAAAGACACAAATCCTATTCTGCATAGGACAGGAGATCTGCGTGCACCTCACCAGATCCGCCTTCCCTGAGCGAGGTTACAACACTAAGCCTTCTATAGTCACTTGCACTTAGCTCTGCAAGCTTCACACAGTATGCACAGAGCTCTTCCAATAATTTGATAACATATATCTAACACTTATCCATATGTCTAACATCACATAGATTTAAACCCATGAGATTCATCTCGGTATGCCATTTTCCATTCCGATTCTTATCTTCTTGTGGCATAGTTACTTCGCGTTGTTGAGATTCTTTCCTAAGATTCGAGGGTGATGCTTCTTCTTTATCTGGAATAGGTACTTCAATCTTATGTGGGTGTTCTAGTGTTCTTGCAAATTTGACATCCAAGTCTCTGGTTTTAAATAGATTCGATTTGTTCTTCTGTTCAATCAAGTGTGCTATCCTTCTAGTAATAAAATCTTTTAACTCTTGTTTCTTTTTCTCTAATTTTTTTTTCCTTCTGGCCTGATCTTTTTCAACACAAGGTTTTCCTAGTAACATGGTAAATTGGGCACTGTTCTCAATAAATTTAATAATATCAAAATCTTCCTCTGTCGAATTTCCATTGGCATTCATATATATCTTGGTGAGATTTCCACATAGGTGTATCATCTTTCCTCTAAATATACCTATTCCTCCCAATGAAGGAGTCATAACAGGCTTCCCTATAAGTTCCCAAGTTATTTCTGTCATGATATTCATCTTTGTTTCCTCATCTAGAACATAGTCAATGTCAAAGTCTCCTATTCTTTCTTCAAGGCATTCTTTTTCTTTGAAGATATCTGATAATATGACATGTGTATGGTCGTTCAGGGTTTCTCTTATCTACAACAATGCTTTCTCTTATTCTTTTTTGGGTTCTTCCATTTTTGGATTTGCCTTAGGGTTTTCTTGTCCCAAGTTCATTCCTTCAAGCTTAGTAATCATTCTAGGGAAATCCAATACTTCATGGTCCATAGCTTTGCAACAGAGACAACTAGGTCTTCTCCCATTGAATTCCCTAGCAAGATGTCCTGGTTTTCTGCAACTACAACAGAGGGTTAATCCTCTCTTTCTTTTAGATGATCCCGAACTCTTTTCGTACTTCACGCTAGGATTATAGTAGCTAACCTACAAATAGTTCTTTCTAGGATCCTGCATCCACTTGTTAGTCCAAAGATTCTTTCTATGCATAGGTATAACATATCTTTCACTATTCTTATCAGATCTATGCATGTCAAACCTTATTTCATCTATTAGGGCCCTAGTTTTCAAGGCAAGACATAATATATCAAACATAACTAGATCCATACTTTAGAAACAAAAATTTTCACTTATCTTACTTCTACAAATCTCAAAGCCTTCAGATCTAGAAATTTTCACTATTCTTACCTTTATTAGAGAACAGAGCTTGTAGATCTTACCTTTTTAAGAAAAACTTCTTACTTTTACCTTTCTCGAAGCACAACGCGTTCAGATCCTACGTCTTTTCTTCAGATCTGACCTCTTTTCTCTAGCACAGAGCTTTATAAATCAAGTAGAATACTGCACACTAGAGTGATAGATATATGCATAGAGATTACACAGTTTTAGGTCAGATCTTTGCACAAAGCTTCTTCTTTCTTAGTTCCCAACATTCACAGTTTCTGGTCCAGGCAATGAAACCATTTGTTGGCACAGGGGCAGACCCAAGGTTCAACGCTACAACAACACACCAACAAAGCCCTAACTATTGGCCCTTTCAGAAACACCTGTGAAGCAGATGAAGTCTCACCCAAGGTAGAGGAAGGGGTGGTTGTAGGAATCAGTTGTCTACAACCTTAGCTGGGACACATATATATGATTGTAATATTTAACATAGCACTTAACACTGATAATTCATCAATATTTTACCACTATTCTACTGCATAGATAAAACAAAGAATCTCATCATTCACTTAGATCTGATGTATCTAAGCACTTATCATAAATCAATATATTAAATCTATAAGATTCAAGCACTTAAGCACATTCACATAGGTCAGATATACATCCATATACATCATTAACACAAAGCATAAGCATATCCATCTATCTATATCAAAGAACTTAGCAAGTAAAGACATAAACACATCAATACATCGCACAAAGCGAGACAACACAACATTTACATGGTTCACCCCCACCCTGGGGCTACGTCCACCAAATATTCTTCTTTATTGTCTTCAGTCAGTCAGTTACATGCACATAGCCACATAATTCTACTCCACATAGGACAGGAGTTCTGCGTGCACCTCGCTAGATCTGCCTTCCCTGAGCTAGGTTACAACACTAAGACTTCTACAGTCACTTGCACTCAGCTCTGCAAGCTTCACATAGTATGAACAGAGCTCTTACAATCCTTTGAATACATAGATCTAGCACTTAGCCATCTGTCTAACATCACATAGATGTATTCTTTATATCTCCTTTCATTTCCTAGACATCTATATATACATTACAAAATGGGCCTAAACATGGGTAAACCTATGGGTCAACATCCCATACCTATTACATAATCCCAAATCCCAAAAATGACCCAGAAAGGGGTTGATATCCCGCAATCTATTCTTCATCTTGCGCTCCTCCTTCGACAAGATGTCAAAGTTCCAAAATAGGTCAAACTTGACCAAAGATCTCTCAAAACTTGGTCAAGGGCCGACACTCATATTGAAATATGAAAAATATACCTCAGTGAATGCCCGAATATGAGAAACCAACTCAGTGATCTGATTGATTTGATTTCAAGAAGTTTTGAAGAAAGAAGCAGTGCTTTGGCCTAATGATTTCCTGGAACTAGTTTTCAATGTAGTCACTCATCTTTATGACTTGCATCCCTTATTTTGTCACACCCTGTAGATATTCAAGGAATTTTATCTCGTACAAAGGAATACCTCCAAGGGATTTTTCAATCTCACATTCCATTTTCTACTCTCCATTGGATGTTGTCCATGGTTCTTTGGTCTCCCTTGTAGATTTGCAAGGAAAATAAAAGAAGGATTCTAGATATGATTTCTATAAATATGGTTCATGGAACTCTTGTTCTTCTATCTCTTTAGATATATCTTTGATTTCTACCAATAATTGATAAATTTCTTGGGGTATCAAATTCTTGAGAATTCTGAAGTTATTCATGTTGGTCAATATTCCCTGTCTAGCACATGGGTTATTGCATGGGGATTTTACATATCAAAACTTACAAATCAAATTTTTAGGAAAATCATGCACTCGTACTCTCATTCTATTAAGGCAAATTTTTCACTAAGACCCTATTGACATGAGTAGTGAATCAAACCAAAAATCTAGAAGCAACAATCACACACTCACTTCAAGACTAACTCCTTGAGGAATTCCTCACAAATGACGCCAAAAATGTCAGTCAAATTAGTCAAAGATAATTTTGTTAAATTTTGTCATCAATTTGAGTTTCGTAAACTTGTGAAGTGCCAGGAAGAATATATGAAGAGTTTAGAAGTGTTTGAAAATGAATTGTCACACCACACTTGCAGAAAATGTAAACACACCCAGACTCAACTATGTGCAAGCAAGTTTCCACTACATGAATGACTCTTTCAACGAGGAATTACATGTCAACTATGTGTAGAAATGTGGTTCCAACCAAATTAGATATTCTTCGGAAGGTTACTCCATTTCCTGGTCAAAACCAACCAAAGGACTAGACACAAAGCATTCTTACTCTTGAACTTACACATCTAATTGTATACTTAAAGAAAATCTAGAAAAAGCTTCTTAAGAAAAAAAATACAACCTCTTGATATCAATATTATCCAACATGAGCTATGTAATAGAACCCCAGGTTGGTTTAGCCAACAATTGATCTAGGAGGATCTCGATGGCCACCCACCTTCTCCAACTGGATCAAAAATAGTTTTTTGGCAACTTACTATTTTTAGCAGTTTTTCGGTTCAATTTTGATATTCCTATATTTGAAATTCAAATAGATTTCAATGTCATAGATAAATGGTTAAAACTTCTAGAAGGGTATTTTTCTTTCCACAAATTTTTCGATAGAGAAAATATTACATTTTCACTCCTCAAGGCAATCCCCCATGCCAAAGATTGGTGGGATAGTTTCTGTGAGAAAAAGGAAATAGAGAGATCCACATTATTTGTAGTTGCACCCACTTGGGGTTCCTTCAGGGATTTTATTAAGGAACAATACTAACATGTTGGAAGTTTTTATTATTTCTATACAAGATGGACTGCATTGCGACAGGAAAGAGACAAAAAATTTCCAGAGTTCACTAATGTCTTCCACACCTTGCACACCAAGATGGGTATCAAATATTCTGAGCGACATATGGTACTCAAGTACCATGGAGGTATGCATAGATACATCTATACAAAAATGAAGTTTTTGGACGTCTCATCCTTGGGTACAACCTATCGATATGTCATCAAAATCTAGCAGAAGCTGAAACAAACGACGCAACAGTTTGGGTCTGAGAACCCCTCACAGTAGAAGAAAGTGGATAAGGTCATGGAAGAATACAAAGACATATTATCATCACCTACTAGGGTACCTCTACATTGTCGGGTCAAACATCCCATCGATCTGACCCACGAAGCATCGCTACCCAATGGGCCAGTCTATGACTACTCTTTGTTAGAAAATGAGGATATCAAGTGTCACATCCAATAACTACTCCATAAGGGGCACATCCAACCCATCTCATCACCTTACAGAAGCCTAAGAATGTTGGTGCAGAAGAAAGATGATACTTGGTAACTCTGCATTGACTACCATGCCCTAAATAAAATCACAATCAAGAACTAGTACCCGATTCCCTGAATCAATGATCTCCTTGATCATCTCAAGGGGGAAAAATACTTCAGTAATATTGATCTAATGTTTGGCTACCATCAGGTCCCAATAAAACCGATAGATGTATGGAAAACTACCTTCAAGTCAAAAGAAGGTATTTTTGAATGGTTGGTCATGCCCTTTAGTTTGAAAAATGCCCCAACAAATTTCATGAGGATTATGGATGATATATTGCGACCTATCACTAATTATTTTGTGGTGGTTTATCTAGATGACATCCTCATCTACAAAAATACTTGGACAGAACACTTGCAAAATATTCAGTAGGTTTTGCACAGTCCGTGGAACCACAAGCTATATGCCAACTAGGAAACATTCTCCTTCAGCATGGATAGGGTCCATTACCTAGGTTGCATTTTTTATGCAGATGGTGTGCATGTTTACCTAGCCAAGGTCCAAGTCACCCGTGACTGGCCAGCCTCAACCACACCTAATGAGCTTCAAAGCTTCTTAGGCCTTGCTAATTTCTATTGAAGGTTTGTGTTAGGATTCTCCCATATTGCATGGGCCCTCAACCAAATAACCAGAGGTGTTGGTAAGGAAAAATTTTTGTGGGTCCTATCCCAACAGAAATCATTCGATGATCTGAAGAAACACTTGTGATCTGCCCCAATGTTTTCATTACCTGACCTGCAACAACCCTTTGAGACCGAGACAAATGCTTCATACTATGTTGTGGGCATAGTCATCACTGAGCATGGCCACCCTATGGCCTATCATAGTGAGACACTATCAAATGTCGTACATAAGTACCCTACTTACAATAAAGAAATGTACTCCATTGTGAAAGTTTTCTGCCAGTTGAGGCATTACATTCTCGGGGAGGAGACATACATCCACACTAATAATAATCCACTTTAGTTCATGTAGACACAAGGAAAATTGTAGAATGACCACCATCATAAGTAGTCCACATATTTGTAGCAGTTCCACCTCAACATCAAGTATAAAACATGAAGTACCAACCGATTCATTGATTTCCTCAGTCGACCTCCAGTTGCGACACTCACCATAGTGAAATATTCTTGCGACCATGACACCTCTGGATGGCGCCACCTATATGATATAGATCCTGACTTCACCAAAACCTACCATATGTTGGGTGCAAACATAGTTGTCACCAATTTCCATCTTTAGGATGGGTTGTTGTGCCATATGGCCTATCTATGGATTTCATCAAGCGAGCGAGTGAAGATTATTTGGGAAGCCCATTAAAGTCGGGTGGTAGGGAAATTTGGTGTGGAAAAGACAGTGGTGGTGTTGTAGCAAAATTTATACTAGTCGAAACTTCGACATGATGTCAGCAAGTATATTTTTTCCTGCACTTCCACGCTATTGCCCAACTGGCCATTAAGAAACAAGGCTTGTGTTAAGAACCAAATATCAATATAGCATAGAAAATCCTCAGAAAAAGTACTCAACACCTTGAAAAAGAGATAATTTCAGATAATAAGCCTCTTCAAGGGGG
>JZKD02S1639452.1:14277-33158 GCA_000966675.3 Picea glauca | reverse complement strand
TGGTATATATAGGAGACTAGGAGGTATAATTACAACTAATGGCCTAAAGCCGACATAAATAAAATAACATTACTAATATAATATGCCCCAATTAAGGGGTAATGCGCCAATATTACAGCTTAACTACTTGTACAATCATCTTCCTACTTCTTATAGGTTTTGGGAATCCATCGCAATGGACTACATGTCAGTCCCTCCATCCACCAAGAGGGAAAATGACTATGTTTTTGAGGTTGTTGATCACTTTTCCAAGATTACAATTATGGCCGCCTGCAAGAAGAGCATCATAGTGGAGGCCACTTCCAATATCTTCTTTGAATGAGTGTGGGTACAGTTTGGGATCTTACAAACCATTATCTCAGATTAGGACATTCGGTTCCTCAATGCATTATGGTTGAGTCTCTGGTCATTGCTGGACACCAAGCTCACCAATTTGAGTTCCTTCCAGCCCTAGATGGATGGCCAAACTGAGGTCGTCAACCGAATGATCGTGCACATCCTGTTCATGTACAATTTCAATCACCCCTACACCTAGGATGAGAGTCTTCCCTATGTTTAGCACAACTAAAATAGAGCCATACATAGATCAACTGGCTATATCCCCTTTCAAGTGGGGTTTGGATTTCAACAATTGGGTCCCATTAATGTTTCACTACCCCTTGTTCCATGATCAACACCGGGTGCCACACTAGTTTCAAGTGGGAGACCAAGTTTGATTGCATTTGTAGAAAAAATTCCTTACAGGGCCTCATCAAAAGATTCATCCACTCCATTATGGAATGTACACCATCACCAAGGCTATGGGTGACAATTTGTTTGATATCAACCTTCCCCCATTCCTTGTCTTGCACCCAATATTCAATGTGAACCTCCTTCGACCTTATTTTCCACCATTATTGGACACCTCAGAGATATCAGAACATTTGACACCAATATATATCAACCTTTATTTCATGGAACATGCATCCAATGATCATATCATGGACACATAGGTTAAGGGAAATTTCCAACAAAGGATCCAACTATATAGGGTTGACAAAGTAGGACAACTTCTGCACTAAGGTGAAGTGGCTCACCCGGGGCCAAATTCGGAAGAAATTTCCTCATCTGATGAGAGAATCAACACAATGGAGACCATTTCTTCCTAAGGGTGGAGGATTGATCCAGGAGGATCTTGGTGGCCACCCACCTTGTCCAACTGGCTCAATATTGTTTTTGGCAACTTACCATTTTTAGCAGTTTTTCAGTTCCTGAACTTCCGAGGCCATTTTGAGATCCTAAATGATGATTTTTAGAGATCATGCACCTAAATATTTTTGAATGGATCTTATTGACCCCCTTAAATGAAACTCCTCTTCAATACCTCTCCAATGAGCTATTGTGCACCCTAAACGGAGATCATATGCAAAAGTTACGGCCACGAGAAGTTGATGCGCTAACTTACCCCAACGTGGCCCACATGACTTGTGGAGCTTTATCTCCTATGGTTAGGTTTTTGGATGTGTAGGGTTTTGGAATTCATGTTTATTGTAAAAATTCCTTCAGAGCCTCATTTTACTCATCTTCTTGCGAATGAGTGTAACCAACACATCTCTTCTCAGAAATAAGCTCCCACCATTCTGGCAAACTTGTTTTTAGTCTGCATTTTACTATTTTCAACCTATTTCTTATTTAATAGAAGCCGAGTTTTACTATATCTCTTTTATTTTTCATTGTGCCTCTGTGTTAATATTATACATATGTGATTTCATTTCATTTCTCTCATAAATTTGGATCAACAATACTCTACAAGCTTCTTTATCTTGACATTAATCTCAAGAAAAATTAACATGGACTAACACAAAACTAATTCTCACTCCACATGACATGAAATTGAAATTTCAATATAGAAATAAAATAAATTCACAAAACAAAAAATGAATTATTTGGGTAACATATACCAGAGAGGGGGACCTGCCTCTCTTGGCATACACTGCCAAGAAATACTATGATGGAAATCTCTTGATCTACAACAAGTTCTTTATTCCAGAATTCTCCCCATGATTACATTGATTCTCTCTTCAACTTGTTCTCTTCCTTCCCATTACAATGATCCTCCTTACATTTATACATATGGATTTCAAAATAAATAAGGAAAATGGTTACAACAAAATGAGACTAGATCCCAAATAGATGGATCTAAAACCATCACAAACTTTATTAAGGAAATGGAGGTTAATTAAGGCCTATTATGTATGTTTTAATAGTATGGAATCCAACAACATAATCCTTGACAAAACCACATTCCCAAATTCGTCCACAAGAGGCATAAATATAGGAATTCATGTGTTGCATAATGTCTTGGAAAATCCTCCTTGAAGATCTATCATTATCTCTCAAACCATTTCAAATTTTGGAAATTGGCACAGGAAAAAAACAAATTGGACCCTTCTGCACAAACCACATGTCATGGATTTTCGAGATATATCTTTGTCGGCCCTGAAATCGTATCAAAAGTTGGTTGTCTGAAACAATTTACTAATTTTTATCATAACTTGGACCAAGTTCTTGAAGACTCACATGTGTGACTTGGGCATGATATGATGGGTACATAACTATCTAGAAGCATACAACTATGATATCTATTTGCCCATTTCTACATTGGACATGTGGAAGTATGAGCAATAATGATGTTGTTTAAGGAAACCTAGAACTCACTACTACAGGTTCACATTACTGAACTCATAAAACCATCATTAGAAAGCCAATTTATAATTCTCATTAATTCACTATAAATGAAGGAAATACATGATAATTAACTACTTGAGCATATGGGGGTGTACCATGGTGCTTTTGTGAATATTTATGGTAGTAATAGAGATAAATGAGTAAATTGTGAGGTAAAATGATCAAAATGAATGATTCAAAAGGAAAAACATATGTCATATTGGCGACCCAATAGACATTAAAATGCGTAAAACATATGTGGTCGAGAGGCCTGGTGTAAAGCTACAAACCCTACAATCCGGGTAATCGTCTAAAGGATAACATTTAGACTCATGTATTCTATATTGCGTATTGGGAGCCGACTCCTAAGCCGTTATGTACCAGGTGTACAGAACTCTCTGATGTAGTCCACAATAGTCATCCCTATACCACCTAGAGTTTTGAGATTTACCACATCTCTTCTATGGGATAAACCTATGATAAAGTAGATATATTCAACTTTTATGGTCAAGGATTGACCATCCAACATGAAATCATCAACATCGGGATTCTAATACCTTATCAACAACTGAAAAAATCTCTTTTGTTCCTGCATGTTGGGACACTCATAGAATATTTTCAAACCACATATTTGAAGAGCTTATAGAATCTCTGGATCATCCCAAAGATCTTGGTCATCATCCTCATGCTCTCTCTCATTTCATTCTATAGCCATTTTGTAGAACCTACAAAGAAAAACCATAAATTTTCATTAAATTTTCCTTATCCACTAAGAGGTACGCGAGTTCCTTTGGTGATAGAAATGTACATATGCACTTGTAGTTAAGGTCACCCACATATATGGAAGTATAGACATGGCTCGAACCTACAAAGAAAAACCATAAATTTTCATTAAATTTTCCTTATCCACTAAGAGGTACGGGAGTTCCTTTGGTGATAGAAATGTACATATGCACTTGTAGTTAATGTCACCCACATATATGGAAGTATAGACATGGCCCATGTTAAGCACATGAACACACATGTTTTCCCCTTTCTAAAAATAAAACAACTACATAAATTTGCAAGAAATTTTGATAAATGCTTGGATAAAAATGAAGAGGGGTTAGATATTCTCTTCCTAGTCCCGAAGGCGATGAATTCCATTGATCGTAGCTCCCATTATGATTGTTGGAAGTTTGGAGTCTTTTTTCATCTTTCTTGGAAAATTTGGTAAAAAACTCAAATGAAATAATTTTTTGGGTAATTTCTTATATTATATAGAATTTATAACCCACTTTTATATAGTTTGTTTTAATTTTTGGTTATTATATCTCCTAATAGACCATATATTTTCGATACAATGACCATTTGAGTTGATATTTTTCAGGAAAGATGATTGGAATTATGTATTTTACCCGCCAAGTCCATGTTTTTGACTCATTGAGGTAACGTTTTTGTCATTGGCATTTAATATAGGATCATTTTCCGACTTGCATTTTGCATTCTCAGTGACCAATTATACATATGTCTTAGGGCCGATTTGACTTATTGGCAACAAAAACCTTTCTAGTTGATTTAAGTGTCATTCAATTCATGGCAGATCTTATCATCATGGGCATCCTAGATTGGAACTTTCCTTTCCTTTCAGTTCCCATGTTGAATTTCTATTATGATCGAGAGTCTTGTTAGTCCCACCATGATATTGCGTGGAAAAAATCATTTTCTTCTCAATTTTTTTTATGGATTTTACCTGTGAGAATCCCATATTTATGTGTTAAGTTGTACCATTACATTTCATTTCATTTATTGTGATTTTGAGCCTAATGTCGAATTCAACTTGATGTTTTCTTATCCACCTCTTTACACATTCTCATAAGTTGCTAGCCTTTCATATTATTGGTGTTACAATTTGACACTTATAACCTAGGAGCAAACATTCCCTTGACTAGCCATGTCCTGCACATGCTTTCCTTACATTGTGCATAGGTATGTTCCTTGTGCTTGGAACTAGTTTTCTCACCTGCGACACTCATTTTCTCCATGTACAATTGAATTATTTTATTCCTTTTTAGGCTTACATAATATGAAAAAGACAAAAATAAGATAACAAAAAAAGTTTGTGGGAATGAGTCTTTGGTACCTGTATTGAAAGAAGTCATGTCGCATCTAAACAAAGCCCAAAGTTTTGAGTCAAGTGTCAATGGTTTGGGCTTAGTGTGGCTTTAGAAAACTAATCTAGTTACATAGTGTTATTATGCCTTCAATTGGCTATTCTTCCAGTCACTATGGAGAGTCTATTATTGCCTCATGCATCATAGAATTATGTCAATTATCATTTTAGTCCATTTTTCCTAAGTCACATAATGTGTCATGTTTTTGCTCAAAGGAAGTTAACCTATGCCAGACATTCTGTAGAATTATTGAATTTGAAAGTCGCTCTTCCCATATTTCAAGTACATCTCAGAATTAAAAGTATATTTATCCTATACTCATATTAGTATGGAAATATTTCATTGAATTCCTGTCGGCAGTATAATCTCTTATTGACTATAACAAATTGCTCTGAGAGTTTATCCTTGAGTCACACCTTGGCCCTATTTTCATCATTGATAGGTAACCTTGCACTCAGTAGATGGAATTCCATCATTTATCACTAATTGAGTGGTTTCCCTTGTGTTCGAAGAAAAAAACATTATTCACACATTGGGATTTGTGCAGGACCTTGGATACCATTTGACCCCATTGGTGGTTTCCTTTCCTTTGTTGACAACATTCATAATTTTATATTATTCAGAGGGTCTCTTTTATGTGCTATTTACATTTGGTGCACATGAGGGATGTACTTTGTGGCAATCCTTATAGTATTTCATTTGAGTCCTTCCAAATATTTTTCCTTCTACTTCTCCTCATGTTGGATGATGGGGTTTTCCTTAATTCCCTCCTTTCAGTGGATATCTTCCTATCAACTTCAACATGTATTTTTTTTTGACAAGGATCTAGAGTGATTTTTAGTACTTTGGGGATTTCAATCATCAGTGGTAGGTTCCCTCACTATTGACAATGGGGATACATCAATGTCCCCTGATTAGTAGATTCTATCAGGTGTTTGACATCATATCCTCTATTCACATTTGTTAGATTGTACTAGGTACCTTAACACCCATTATCATTATTAGGGCATTGTCTTGTATTAGTCAATCATATACACCAATGACCGGTAATCAAATAATGTCTCACTATGTTCAATTCCAACACATCTATTCCCATAGTGTAGACTCTACCAAGATGGTTAGGTGAATACCTCAGCACTGTAGTACCATCACCTCTTTTATGATACTTCTTGGATTGTGTTTGGATAGTACCACTCCATTCATTGGTACTCATGAAGGATCAATTTTCCATCTCTTTCCCCAAGTATCCTTCATTGATTTTGAGACATAGATCCACCATGTACTTTTTCATGTCTATGATATATATTTGACATGGATCCACCATGTATCTCTTTCACAACCATTGTCATTACTATATATACATATTACATGGATCCACAATGTACCTTATTGGTATCCATGCTTATCATCACACTTGAGCATGGGTATGTCCACCTTGGGAATTGAGTTGTT
Organism: Picea glauca; assembly: GCA_000966675.3. Classification (NCBI taxonomy): domain Eukaryota; kingdom Viridiplantae; phylum Streptophyta; class Pinopsida; order Pinales; family Pinaceae; genus Picea; species Picea glauca. Next base: position 26,847 of record JZKD02S1639452.1, on the reverse strand, counting down.
CTGACTTGTTTTCGGTGTTGGTTGTGGTCCTTAGATTGAATTCTGGAGACCTTCATCCTTGACTATATACTCTTGAAGACTTATAATTTATGTCATCCATCGGTTTCTATTTTGACCTCACACATTAGGGGGAATCTCATGTTATAGCATCAAATGCCACCTCTAAATATTTTATGCTCTTGTTGGCCTTATCCATATCCTCCTTTTAGACAACTATTCCCCATACCTCCTTGAAACCTTCTCAAAAAAAAAATTTTGAAGGATGTACCCACCCTAATAGTTATGCTACCCACGTAGATGTGGGTTTCTTAAGGGACACCCATGTACATTCTAATAAATTTTTAAAAAAATATAACTATTCCTAAATTAATGATGAGTTATGGGATTGGTTAGTTGTATAACTCCTTTTTCCCATACTCAATTGTCTTTAATTGATTGGATACCACATAAAAGGAAAATTTTCCTCACAGAGAAAGGTAATGATACTTTTCACATTCAAGTAAGCACTCATTTGGATTTTCTCGCTGAGTTTGTAAGCCCATTTTATCCTAGTTGTTGTTGATTTCTTGACCTTGAAACCCTTGTTTCCATTTTCCCTTAGATCACCAACCTTTTCTTTCCAAGAGTTTCTCTCTATACTCTCTTTGGGCCTGTGGTGACTTCAGTGTCAGGAACATCCTTATAGCAGGAACCAGAGGTGGAGGAATCTAGGATCTCTTTCAACAAGGAAGTGCCACATCGAATAGGTATAAGTTGTAACTACTTTGCTTCTTTTCATTAATAATATATAAAAACCTATTCCTTCAAAGTATCTTTTGTTATTATTGTTCATATTTGCAATGATTTTGTATACATTCTAGTAAAATACTAATTGCTTCGTCCTTTTCCATTATTTTTCGTATAACTAATGGGTAGTTATTACGATAACTACCTCTCCATATAGATACAATTATTCAAGGTTTTTGCAGGTTTTGAAGAAACCCTTGTGAAGGAGAAAAATGACTCCGTTAATTAGGACCAACACCAAATGTTGGGATCCTGGTGAGTCGGTTCTCCTCTTCTTCAATAAGTTAGTTATTCTTGTGAAATTTGGTTATTTTATCTTATTTTAGTATTCTATTTGAAATGTACTTTATATATATGGTCATAGTTATGTTGCAGTATATCGCACTGTTGTAGGGGATTTTCCCCAAAAGCACCACCGAGCTCTAGAACTTTAATAATTTGCCTTTAAATTTTTACTCGGGTTCGATTTAAACAATCATCAGGCACCGAGAATCCTCCTTCAAATATATTTTCATAATCGTGAGTCTAGTCTAGTTTAACTGGCCATCAGACACTATGAATACTCCTCCAACTACCTTTTGTTCAAGTTTGAATCTAGTTTGGTTGAATGGTCTGTCAATCGACCACCGAACCACTTGAATATAAATCCACTAGGGTATTAGAGACTGGTCTTTTTGAGGGACTTAAGGATTGTCCAATTACACTTCATCGCTACCACATCTACACTACACTTCCACCATGTGACTCGATTTCCACCATTGGTCTTCTAGTTGATTAATGCACACAATTTTGTCTTGTTGTTTGTTGGATTTCCTTCATCCCTTCAAAGTTCATTGGAAATTAAATTTTCTTCTCCTCAATCCCATTCCTCTCCCTTGAAATTATTTTGTTTGACCCTCCTTTACATAGATACTCACACTTTTCATAACCACACAATCTAGATTCTAATAGGACTAGACTATCCCATACAATCACCTCATCTTCACAATTGATTTCATTCTAGATTATGAAAAGACTCATCCACATATCATAAATTCATTAACAAATAAAACACATATAACATCAAGAGGAATTCACACATAGCTCAGAGGCATAAAACAAAATTCTTCATTAAACAACTCTCTACGTGATTTCTATAAAACCCAGAAATACCTCCTACCTCTCTATTGTCCTAATTACATGCATTTGAACTCTTCTCTAGCCTTGGACAGTCCTTCTACTATGCCCACAAGCTTACAATATATTTACAAAGAATCCAACCACCAATTATTTTATATCCCAAATACTCTCCATGAGATCTGCAACTTATTCCTAGTATCTCTCATACTCTCAAAATCTCATATTTAGGTAGATTCATTACATTGCATGGAAATTAAACAAATAATACTTATTTGGACTAATCTAGAACCTTATAGAATCTATTTAAAATAAAAATTTTAATTAAGGGAACCCAATCTCTTTGTTAAATTTCAAGACCCCCTAGGGCCTGATCAACAGTGTTAACTTTGGGTACTATGCTTCTGGATCAGACTCCATGATACAAAATGGTCATGAGTATTCTATTTTTTGAATTCCACTTGGATCCCAAACCTTGTGTTGTTGTTTTCCACTTTCTTGACTGCATTGTTTCTACACTATTTCTTGAAATCTTCCAAGATTCCATACCTTATTTTCTTGACGTTCAATCTCCTTTATTTCATTAGTACTTTCAGTAAGTTGTTCTTTGTTGCTCTTTTTTTTCTTCATCCTTTTACTTCCCCACTTGGGAATCTTCATAAAATGATTCCAAAATACCAAACTTCTCTTTGTACCTACACATGAATCATGTATGGGCTCCTTCTCATCCATAAGCATGACTCCCAACACATATTGTTGTCCTCCTTTATTGTATGTCAAATATGTGTGGTATGTTTCTTGATTCATGTATATTTCCTTTGGAACCATTTGTTCCTCCACAACTTGTTGGTTACAATCTAAATTCTCACTCATATTGTGGTTTTTCCAGACAACTTCCTATTCTCTTATTTCATTTTTGTAGATGAAAATATCTCCTTATTATATTCTTTATTCCTTTATGTTGTCATAAGGTTTCCCTTCAGAATTCCTTCAATTCCACTACTTGGAATTTGGAACTCCCTCTTGTTTCTATCCTCTTCCATGTCCTAACAAGGTAATTCTGCAACCTTTATATAGTCTTCACAAATCTTTGGTTTTTCTATCCATTCTTCCAACATATTTAACTCTTCATCAAAATATATTGGCATAGTATCTACATGTTGTCATTCTTTTCCAGTACCTGCATAACCTGCACACACACAAATTCTTAGTTTCAAAATAATGAGACTCTTGGGTCTCTGTTGATACTCCTGGTATCTCTTTCTTATGTTGATCTAAACACTCCATGAGGCTCTCAACAATTCTCTCATCAACATATTCATCCTCTCCAAGGATTGGTCCTTTTTATTGTTCACAGATGTGAACTTATGTATCCTCGTCCATGGATCCATGTTCATACTCAACTTCTTTGAGTTTCTCCTTTTTCTTTTTCTAGACATTTAACATGTTTTTCAACTTCCTAGAAAATAATTTCGTAATAGACCACTTGACCCTTTGTTACACATTATTTTATTCACACCTATGACTGTTAATGATGTGAACCTATCATTTGTCTTTAGAAGGATCAATGGCCTGAATTCCTGAAGAAAAAAGGGAGAAGAACTTTGTTTCAGAGAAGAAATTGTCTTTTCCTCTATAAAAAACCTATTAAGGAGGATTGTCGCACCCTACCTTATGTTACGGGTGCGAATATCCTAGATTGTTGCATGTTGTACTAAAATTTTCCTACAACGTCGTCACACTCTACTTAGTTATAGGGGTGCGGCGATTTTTGTACGTGGGAAAAACGAGCATATTATCGATGCTTCTAGAAGGAGAAGCTTCTATGGTGAGGTGCCCTCCGATGGGTTTGGATCTTACTCACTTTTCTGATTTAGTGGGATCATCCTAACCTCCTCACCTTATCCTATTCAACTTATAAAAGGAGAGGAGATCTCATGGAGAAAGTTAGATTGGAAATTTGGCTTGAGATTGCTAGCTTGGTTAGAATGGATTTGAGTTTTTCTTTGTTAGGATAGATTGTGAGTGACTTTCATATTTTTAGTCTCATAATTCTTGGAGGAGAAGTGTGTGGAAAATGAGGGAAAGTTGGAAGGGACCTTATGACATCAAGGCTTTGGTTGTAATCTATTTTTCTATTATTTAATACAGATGCACTTTTCTTTCCTATATGAATCTTATTTGTCCATAGTGTATGATTCCTTGATCTCATACATAGTTTCATATCAAGTAGGATTTGTTATTCTTGTCTTCATTGGCTTGTGTCTATTTGCATTTATTTCTCCATAATCCTCACAACGGAGTTTGAATTGCATTGGAGAAGTCGGATCTTTGATATTTAAAAGGTATGTTCTAGATCCATTTCTCATTTGATAATTGAAATCTAAGGAAAGATTAGTGCATTGTCTTGTTTTGTTATAGTTTCATAGTAAATCTAGGGAGATCTGTTTGTGTCTGCACTTATTGATTAATCCAATAACACCCTTCTTCTCAAATTTCAACCATATTTCAGGTCTTCCCTAGTCCTCTCTTGTAGAAACTCCTTCAAAATATTGATATTCTCCTTTAGCTTAGCTATCTCTGTCTCAATTCCTAACTCATTAGCATAGAATTCCATATTTATATGGATTCTTTCCTCTGAACCTTTCACTTGATTGTCTATAGTCATCTCCATCTCTCTAAGATTTAGAATGCTCAATAGTGAGCTACAAATAGCCTCTGTAGTAACATGTCTTTTGCACCCTTCTACATAATACCTCACCAATTTTCTCTCCTTTACCTGGCCTTTTGGTATGTCTAGATATCTCTACTAGAACCCTATAATATTTCTATGCTCCTCTAGGATTCTTCAATTTTACACACAATCTCCTAAGAGCTTCACCCACTATTCTCCATCTTCACTAGTTGTACGGCTAGCCATAAATTTCTCCTTTCATCTTTGTTTCTACCTACAAATCATACAAAATCACATATCTTTTCCCAATTTGCCACTCAATATAGCATCTTCTCAAGATCTTGTCCTTATCTAGAGCTTATACCTTTCAAAAATTGATCCAAACTCCTATATCAAATTGCACATTGCAATTCCACTTCTCACACACAACATAAAATATACTCTCAGGAAATATTATCAACAATTTTTTTCCACATTCATAAGTAGGTAGTAAACCCACTATGATATCAAAAATTGATGGAAATCAGGACATGTTTAAACCCCTCTTATCCATTTCGTAAGCCTCTTTACTTAACCAACTTAACTTCTTATCATTTATACTATTGTTAACTAGCCACCGAGACCACCAGACCACCGAGTAAATAAAACCTTTGTCAACAACCACCGTGCCTCTAAAATTTAACAATGTGCCTTTAAATGTTTATCCAATGTAGTTTAATTGATCATTGAGCACCAAAAATCCTCCTTCAAACATCTTTGTGTAATCGTGAGTTTGGTCTGATTGAATGGAATGTCAACTAGCCACCAACCCACCATAATACAAACCCATAAGGGTACCATAGACTATTCTTTTCGAGGGACTTAAGGCTGGTTTGGTTATCCTTCTTCATTGCCACATATATGCCACACTTACACCATTTGACTGGATTACCACCGTTGGCCTTCTAGTTGATCAATGTGCACAATTTCATCTTGTTTTTTGTCAGATTTCCTTTGTCCCTTCAAATTTCATAGGAACTGCAACTGGCTTCTTATATATCTTGTTCCTTTCCCTTGAGATTATGTCATTTGACCCTCCTTTACACAGATACTCACGATTGTCATAAACTCACACAATCCATATTCTAACTAGGACTCGACTGTCCCCTACAGTCACTTCATCTTCACACTTGATTTCATTCATAGATCATTAAAAAACTCACCTATAGATCATACATGAAATAACAGAGAAAACATAGATAACACCAAGAGGCATAAAAAACACATCTCAAAGGCATAAAACAACATGCTTCATTAAACAACTCTCTACATGATTTATGTAAAACCCGAAAATACCTCCTACCTCTCTACTAGCCTAATTACATGCATTTGGGTGCTACTTTGACCCTAGCCACACCTCCTACTATTCCCACAGGCTAACAATACATTTACAAAGAATACAACCACCAATTAGTTCAGATCCCAAATATTGTCCATGAGATCTGTGACTTATTCCTAATATCTCTCATATTATCGAAATCTCTTAATTAAGGAGATTCATTACATTACATGACAATTAAACAAATACTCCCTATGTGAACTAATCTAGAACCTTGTAGAATTTATTTAAAATAATTTTTTTAATTAAGGAGACCCACTCCCTTTGATAAATTTCAAGACCCCCTAAGGCGCTTAAGGCTTGATCAATAATGTTAACTTTGTTTGGGGACTATGCTCATGCATCATAAATATAATATTTATTGAATCCTTAGATTGCTCTTGAAAATTTGTTTTATATAAAAAAATTAATGACAATTAAACAAATACCCCTATGTAAACTAATCTAGAACCTTCTAGAATCTATTTAAAATAAAAGATTCTATTTAAAATAAAAATTTTAATTAAGGAGACCCACTCCCTTTGATAAATTTCAAGACCCCTAAGGCCCCTAAGGTTGGATCAATAATGTTAACTTTGTTTGGGTACTATGCTCATGCATCATAAATATAATATTTATTGAATCCTTAGATTGCTCTTGAAAATTTGTTTTATATAAAAAAAATTAATGAAGACAAATTAATTCGATTCTTCCTCCTCATTTAAGGAGGAAAAACTATTAGTATGAATTGGAAAAATGGAGAGCATATTGTTAGAATGCCAAAATTAGTTAAGGAAGAAAATATTGTTAGAATGCCAAAATTAGTTAAGGAAGAAAATATTGTTAGAATGCCAAAATTAGTTAAGGAAGAAAATATTGTTAGAATACCGAAAATAGTATTTCTTAAGACCTAGTTTTAATTGATTTATTCATATCATTTTTAATATTTAATAGTTTAAATTTAAATAATAAAAAATTAATAATCTAACGTGACCAACTTCTAAATATTATGTTAGAGTTCAAAGAAGGAAATCAAAATTTATTAGTGTCACATGATGTAAGAGCTTACTTATTTATTAAATCCAAGGTTATATGATTTTCTTCGTGAATGTTATCAATAATGTCAGCATGGAATATTATGCTATGTCTGCGGGGTTGAATCCATTAAAACCATTTAGTTTCTCTATTAACATCAATCTCTTTTTAAGAGGCTAACATGTTTCCATCCTTTTGTCAACATAAGACTATATTTTTCTTATCAACCTTCCTTTGTCCTTTGTGTTGGGATTTTAGAAGTGGATTTCCCTAACTTGGTTTCATCCTACATGTGGCACTAAGTCCCAACACTAAAGAGAGGAATGTGCTAAAGGAGAACCTTATTATTTCTATGCATTTATTTTCATTATATAGTTTCTTTAAGGTAATGGTCAAACACCTTTCTTGGTTGATTACATTAACCCTAATCGATTGCCCACATTAAATTCTTTGATACTTTCTCTCTTTTAGTTTGTCCTAGATAATTATTGTCAAGGGTCGATTTTCACAATTAGTTATGTTAATAGATGTGTAAGAGATTGATTAGACATTATTCTTTTTATAAATATCTAATTTCATGGTAGTGGTATATGGTTTGCTATAAATTTGTATTAATGATTAATGTTAATCTACATTAACAATAACTATAAATTCCCCAAGGCTCTATTTTATAACCTAGAAACTATTCTAAATGCAATTTACATGTTTTCAACTTTGGATTTAAGTCAAGAATCTATGGTAAGATTGGGTAGTTATATATATGGCTCATTCCCACTTGGTCTTATCATGTTTATGGTTTTCGAGTTATAATGTTGTAACATCCTAGTGTTTGAATTTATCATTTCTAGTTTTGGTTATTAAGCATGATTAATAGGAGATGGTTTGATGCAAGAGCATCCATACCAAAGGTGCTTGAGGAGGAAAATTCAACGACCAATGAAATTTTGAAGAAATTAAAAGATTGAAGGATGTGGCATGTTTAAAAGTTTTGATGTGGGTGTAATTAAAGTATTATTAAAAGGATAAGAAGATGAACCGTCGATGCAAGATCGAGGAGGATTGTAATTCTGACAATGTATTTATGGACAATATAAATTTGTAGACTTTTTCTCTTATCTGTCTATGCCTATCATTTATTATATGAGGCCTTAGTAGTTGATAGTCTTAATTTGATAAGATGGCACTTAGATGGCTGGAGGGAAACTCAATGAGGTTCACTTTGTAAAGAATATGTATACTATATGGCCGATTATTATTGTAAGAAGGAGATAGATATGTTGTAGAGAGTATTGTAGAAGTTGTTGAAAACCCTATGTACATAGCACTCAATTTAATATAACAAAGAAGTATTTTATCCAAATTCATGGTGTGTTATGTTCACTGTCTTGATCTTATGAATGATATGTTTGCAATTTGCTTATAGTCTCTATTGTTTTGTTGATTTATGCTTATGAATGTTGAGCGAATGATTTTGTGAGGAAGCAATAAGTTTAATTATTTCTCTTCCTGAGAAAACCTACAAGGAGTACAGTGTTAGTCCGCAAGGAGTGCATTGACAGGTTTATGAGCTAATATCATAAAAAACCAGGAGGGATAATGGGGTTTCTCTATCAACAAGAGTGCAAGGTGTGCACATAAACTACGCAGGAGGTGTGTAGTCTGAGTCATTTGTTGGGCTCGTTCATCTAAGGAAACGTTGGAAAATTTTCTGTTGGAAGGAGTGCACAAAGGTGGGTAGATTTATATGAGAGATAAAGAAGGTTTGGAGAAAGTTTGCAAGGTGTACGAGGAAAGGAACCTATAATACTTCTAAGTTTTCTGTGAAGGTTAAGCTCATGAGAGGTAGCGAGTATTTTTTTCCAAAGGAGTAGTTAAGCTCAAGAAGGATAGAGGTTTCACAATTTTTCAGAAGGGAACTCAAGAGTTTGAGTCACCCTCAAATTCCATAAAGCTCAGGAGGGAGAGTGGTTTTTAGATTGGTGGTCGAAAACCACTTAGGGAAATTCCTAAGGGTCGAACCTTTGAAGGACTCAAAGGGGACGTACAATTTTCAGCATGAAAAGGGTTGAAGCTCAGAAGTAGGAGTATGGTGTGGAAAGGAAATAATACAAGTAAGGGAGTAGTTCCAGATTTAATCTAGTTCATTCAATCAAATGAGGAGAGGACACGCATCATAAGATCCTCCACTTAGGAAGGAAGGAACTCCAGAGAGAACACGGGCTCGAGGGTCCAAAACTCTTGAAGGCTAATTAGCGAAGAGATATGAGTCGTCAACCTAGTAGAACATATGACCATTGGGTGTTTGTAATATTTCACCGAATTGGAGTTTGGGGTTATTGAGGGTTGTTTCCCGTAAGACTCCTAAAGCATGAATTCCGAAGTGAGTTAAGGTGCAAAGTCTAGAAGGTTGGGAGTTGAAAACGGTAAAGATTTCTGAAGGATGGACTCACGAAGGGCCTCTTTGGTTTAAGCCTCAAGTCATAGCCTATGGTCCTGAAAACCCAAGGGAGACAACACCAAGAGCCTAGCGCTCAAATGAAGGAGGGGTTCATGAATTGAAGGGTAGAGGTTGGGCCCGAAGTTTATTCACGTGAGCACAAGAATTGGACCTGTGTATGTGATAGTTGCAATTGGGATCTCTTGAAGGCCCGAAAGGCCATTCTGGTTCCATCTTGTGGAAGATCCGTCGACTGTGATGTCAAGCAACCCTGGGAGAGAGGGGGGTTTTCATCAAATGGTATCAGAGCCACATGACATAAATTTTCTGTAGGCTGAAAAAGACACAGGACAGTAAAATAAATTTAACTCGGAGGAAGAAGAAGCTTGGAACAACACCTCCAAGGAGACGTGTAGAGAGACCTATTTCTGAACCAACTGTGGAAAGTGATATGAGGTAACTTCATGCTCATTTGGATGCCATGGAGACAACACAAATAAGGGCACTTGATGCTGGAGACATCAACAAGAATGAAAGTGAAGAAGTAGGAACTGAAGAAGTTGTTGTAGAGGATGTTGCGGAGGAATGATTACTGAAAGATGTTGCATGGATGGAAGCAAGAGAAAAAATGGACATCCTAATGTATGAAGGTAATCTAGATGTAGAGAAGCTACTTGACTGGTTCAAGGCTCTTGATAGATATTTTGATTATGAAGACATTGAATAAGAGAAGAAGGTCAAACATGCAATCACAAGATTGAAAGGGCATGCAACACTGTGGTGGGATGAACTGCAGGCTGACAAGAGGTGCAAAGGGAAGCAAAAGATAAAGAGCTGGGACAGAATGGTAGCCAAGATGAAAACTAAATTCATACTTAGGGATTATCAGATTAATTTGTTCAGAAGACTGCAGAATTTGAGGCAGAAGGGAATGACAGTCAAAGAGTATATTGAAGAGTTTTACAGGCTAAATATTAGAGCAGGTCACAGGGAAAGTGATGATGAAAAGGTAGCCAGGTACATTAACGACCTGAGATATGAAGTTTAGAATGAGATTAGCATGGTGACCACTAGAAATGTAGAATATGCTTATCAAATTGCTTTGAAGGCAGAGGAGAAGTTGGAAAGTAAACAAATCCAAATGGGGTAGAGATAGAAGTATGAATAGAGACAAGGAAATTACCCATGATGGAGTTCAGAAGCCCAAGGATGAGGTAAGGAAACCTCATAGTCACCCAAAAAGAGGAGGAAGTTCCATAGGGATACAATATGTTGGTGGAATAAATACTTTTCCTTGCGGAAGAGGAAGAGGCAGAGGAGGTGAAGTAAAGTGTTTTGCTTGTGGAAAGGTGTTGGTCACTATAATTGCTTAATTGATTTTAAACAATCAAGTGATACATAAATTATCAACCCAGGGAATTATTTTGTTTCAAAGATAGCCACGCATTGTATATGCTCAATTCCAAAAGCAGCCTAGTGTTGTAGTAAAGAAACTTATACCAATCACACTTGCTTGAATGAACTAAAGCTCTGAATTAAATCATAGGAAAGTAATTCCCCTATTGCAAATCTTTAAAGTTCAATCTAAGAATCCTAGATTACATTAAAATAACACTACAATGGGAAAGAACAACTATTCTGCAATCAGAGAACATGACCCTTACTCTCAACAGAGACTTCAGCACTAACACTCTTTCATGAAAATAGAAATGCAGAAAACAATTAACTCTATCTAACAAAGAACAAAGCCACCTAGTTCCTTTCTTTCTAAGCAGGATCCTTGAGCCTTATTTCTGTTTTTAGCACACTTGTGAGGTTGAGGTTTTACAGAGAACAGGGCAGTCTGATCCCTTCCTTTCTGAGCAGGGATCCCTAACCTAGTTTCTGGCTAGCACTAATGAAAGTCTACAGAGAACATGATGTTTTGGTTCTTTCCTTTCTGAGAAGGAACCCTTAACCCAATCCTTGGCTAACACACTTGCAGAGGAAAATGAAATATACAGAAGTCAAGGTAATTGGGTTCCTTCCTGTCTGAGCAGGAACCTTTTAACTGAACCTCTGGCTAGCACACTCACAGCAGTAAATGAAATCTACAGAAGACAAGGTGTTGTGATTCCTTCCTGTTTGAGTAGGAACCCTTTAACCAAATCTCTGGCTAGCACACTTGCAGCAGTAAATGAAATCTACGGAAGTCAAGGTATTTGGATTCCTTCCTGTCTGAGCAGGAACCTTTTAACCGAACCTCTCGCTGGCACGCTGGTGAAAGTAAATGAATTCTACAGAGGGTAGGATATTCTGATTCCTTCCTGTCTGAGCAGGAACCTTTAACCAATCTCCGCTAGCCTTATAAAATCATCACACGAGATTGCTGATAAAAAGTATTACAAATTCCATTCAATAAACTAAGACAGAGTCAGTAGTGTTTCAGCAAAGCGGAATCCATTAAAAATAGTGTTTCAACAAACGACAGCTAAACAAAGCATGAACAAGAATTATACTAACACACTTCTAACTAATGGGTGAATCTTGTGAAGAAGGTGGGCCCTCCCTTCTCACAAGATTCCCCTGAACGAAAAGCTAGAGAAGGATACTCAAAGCAGTCTTATATTCATCTGTCGAAATATCACATTACAGATTGGAAGAATAGAATACGTTCCGCTTCTCTCGAGTTGCTTCAATACATAAAAACTTGGATGCCTCAAATGGTGATTTCCTCTGATTTAAAGAGGAAATCCCTTTGACACAATCATTACAATGCATATATGAGCCTATCCTAAATCGGATCTTCTTTCTAAATCAGCATAGGATGTCCTAGTCTCACGCAACTGAATTCTATTACAGGAACTGAACGAGGTATTGTTGTTACGGCTGGTGTAACAGCTTCTTCTTATCGTTGCTGATGTTGTTTCAGCATCGCAATTCGGGGGCTATTTCAACCACGTGAATTGTGCTCTAACTGCGTTGACCACTGACTGTGGCAGCTTCCTTGTGTTTCAGCATCGTCAGTTCTGGCAGTTTCCTCTGTGTTTCAGCATCTGCAACTCTGAACTGTGTAACAGCTTCATGTTTCAGCATTGTCGGTTCTGGACTGTGTAACGGTTCTGTGTTTTAGCATCTGCGTCCTCAAACTATAAGGCAACTCCGTGTTTCAGCATTTGTGACCTC
>JZKD02S1639441.1:144253-154748 GCA_000966675.3 Picea glauca | reverse complement strand
AGGGGTTCGATATGAGTTGTTTTATGAAACCACTCCAGGACACTTGGCAGCTCCACAAGCCAGTGGACCCCCCACCCCCCCGTAAAACCACTTACCACCTCAGGGGGGTCCGAAATACCACCAATCCCCCAAAAAACCGCTTTCCCCAATTTTTTTTTAAAATCGTCCATTTTTGCCTGTTCATCATGTCATCTTCCGAAGGATATTCCAGGCAAACAAAGACGTATTTTAAAAAATAGAGAGAGGTTTTTGTTCATAAAAGGTTTAAGAACAAAAACCTCTTCCATATTTTTCACAGGTGCCATGAGAAGGGAGAATCGAAGCCATCTTCGAGTCCCATTTTTCCAGTTTTTCATTTTTCTGTTACAGTTCTGATTTTGCTGGAGCTGTTTCGGCGAGGTGGAGGCGAATTTGGCGAAACCAAAAGAGGTTTTTTTCCATAACATGCTCAAATAAAATAACCTCCTTCATTTTTTCCCTAGGTGTCAGCGTTGAAGAAAAACATATGTCTAAGCGTACCCCTATTTTCAGCAGATTCGACCAAATTTGCAGTGCCAGATCTTTGGGATTTACTTGCTATTTTCAGCCAGAAGGATCGAATTCAATCTCTTGAGCCTAAGGATTGTAATGTTTTTTTATATCCATGTTTTTAATAGAGTAGTGGTTGATTCTTGCACCCAGGAAGGCTGTTCTCTGTAATATTTTTCAAATTCATCAGTAATAAAAGGGACTTTTTCACAGGATTCCTGCGTGTTGACGATTGGTGAAGTCTTCTTTCTTTGTCGAATGTGATTCTACTCATTCATCATTATGTTTTATTTCTCTGATTTTTAAAAGAATATTTAACACATAATTTATCTCTGATACTCTGTGTCGAGCTTTTAAAATCTTAATGTTTTCTTCCGATATTACAATGATGAACTTCTTAAATGCTTTGTTATTGTGATTGACCATCTCCTCTGCTTCTGCTGTACACCTCTTTACTTTAAAAGGATCCAACGTTTGCATTAACTTTCCCTATGGAAATACCTTGTAAATCTGCATTTGATTTCAAACTTGTCACAGACCCCATAGCCCAATGGGATTCTAAAGCAGTCCTTTCAGCCAAACACCTCAAATCTAAAATCCAAACTCTGAACTCATTAGCTAGCCTAATATCTATTCAAGAAAATCTATATCAAACAGAGAGATCCCTCTCTGAGTCTTGGAGGGCTAGATCCAAGACTCGAAGTGGTTTTGATGTTGCCTCTGCGACTGCCTTCACAGCCTTGGGTAAATTACAGAGCGCTAATAGAATGGCGACCATACTAGGGACTTTTCCCAATAGTACACTTCAAAGTTCTAGATCTAATCACTAATGGTGGACAGTGACCAGACACAAGAAGGCTAAAATATTTCACCTGGCGACTGCAATCAGCTCCAGATAGTGCCAACTCAAAGAATCCACTGGAGGAAGAACCTAAAGCATGACCAAGCAGCCTAGAAAGATCAGGTACTCAAGCCCAAATTGCATTTAAGACATCTTTGGTTTTATATGTAATTATGTTCTATATTATTCTAAGCCTGATCAAAAGTACATTGCTGAAGATTGCATTGACCACCTACTAATTTATGAGCCTCAAGAGACTAAGCCCCAAATTGTGAATCATGTACATACTCATACACATGTGCACATCCCAGATGCACCTGTAGAAATCCTAGTGAGACATAAGCCTCCTGCTTTATCTCCTACTCTTGCTAAACCTCCAGATGGTTGTAAGACTTTTGCTTCACCTCCCGTGTTTGCCAAAATCCTAGACAGATACAAGCCCCTAGATTTTCCTCCTATCCTCCATAACCTCCCTACAAATTACTCCAATAATTTGCCCAGGTTTGATGGAGAGAATGCCAATATTACTGCTGAAAAGCACATCTAGAGGTTTGAAGATTTACTTGACCTTTATGAGGTTGAAGCTAATGATGTATATATAAGGATGTTTTTCCTGTCTTTGCAAGGTAAAGTTAAGAACCGGTTTAAAAATCTCCCAGCTGCAAGCATTAACAATTTCCATCAGTTTGTGTAAGTTTTCCTAGATCGATGGGTGATCATGAGAAATGTCTTTCTCATCCTAGAAGAGTATGACCATTTGAAAAGACAGCTAGGGGAAATAGTACAATGGTTTTCAACAAGGTTCAATAAGGTATATCATGCAATGCCTGTTGATATAAGGCCACCCCCAGGATCAACTCACTTGCATTTATCATATGTCTTCGATCCTGAGATGGCATTCCAATTAAGAGAAAGGAACACTGCAAATCTCGAAGAAATGCAGAATATTGCAGTCGATGTGGAGGCCAACTTGCTGATCAAAAGGTCAAAGGTAAAGAACAAAGAAAAGGAGCAGCTGGAATCTTCAGAAGCTAAACTGGACATTCTGGCCAGCACCATGGAAGAGATGATGCAAAAGATTAGCATAAGAGAAAAACTTGATGGTCAAAGACATCATGTTCCATTGATTTCAGAGAAAGAAAAGGTCACTGTTCCGAAACATTTTGCAGCTCAACCTTGGTACCATGGTTTGGATAATGATTCTTTCATGTATTCAATTCATGACGTAGTCAAAAATGAAGCTCCATCTCAACTTGCAGAGGAACAACCAGCTGATATGATGTGCATGTTTGATGACATTCCTTACTTGGATAATCTACCCAAGTGTGATCAGTATGATGATGATCATGAGGCTAAAATAGATGTGGACTGTTCAAAGAAATCAACCACATATGATTGGGAGGAAGAAGATCATTTAAAATCCCAACAGGACAATCAATATGTACATGGAAACTATGACAGCAATGATCAAAGTGCAAAAAATCTCAGAGTAAGTGGAAACACTCTACCCTTATGTTTCTCTTCTTTTCAATTTTTGAGAAGAAATTGTAAGCAAGTTGTCAATAGTAGAGAGGGAGAATGTTCTGATCATCTAGGTGAAGATGCCATCACTGATATGGAGGTTGTTCTCAACCCATAATTGCAGCCCTCAACCTACTTTGATTTTCAAATTCCAGATGAAAGCTTAAAGCCTGAGATAAATTATGAGTTAATCCAAAATAACTCTGTACCATTAAGCTTTAATTCATTTCAGTTTTTGAAAAATAATCTTGAGTATATGCTGAAGGATAAACACACAAAAAATCAGGAAGTTTTAGTGGAACCAATGCAATAGTCATTTCAATTTCTACAGGATTCGATATCCGATGTGTTGGATGACTTGTGTTGTCAAATTCATTTTCCATCATCCAGCTATGGGATGGAAATTTGTTATGATATTGACATGATCAGGCAGTCAACTCCATTGTCTTTTTCAGCAGAAGTCTCATTACAAAGCCCATCAGAAAATTTGCAGCCATATCAGGAATTTTTTGAGGATCTAGATAGCATAGATACAGTGCCAAATCATGTTGCTGACTTGGTTAAATTTGAACATCAGGATATAGGTCATGTATATTATGATCCTATAGTTGTCTACATGGAAGAGCTATTGTTTTCAGAATTTCCATTGATTCCCAAAGTTTTTGGAATTGTTCACAGTCCCAGAACTTCGTATTGTGAAGACCATGCCAGAAATTACTCTCAAGCACGAGTAACCGACTTATTTCTGAGTTTTATCAAAGACAGTGGAGGAATAAATTTATTAGATCAATTGCTAGATTGGATGCATTGACATTTTTTCATTTCCTAGTTGAGTAGTGATTGCAGTAGATTAGGATATGAGAGTGTGAATAAGCTCAACATTCCGAGCATCTCTTTTTCAGCAGTGTTCTTTTTTATTTTGTCTCATTTGAAAGATCAAAACAGGTACAAGTTGCAGAATAAGATTTTGGGATCAACCCAATGAATAAAGCACCGGTCCGCATGTTCAGAGTTTAGTGGTTCTTGACACCTCCTGAAAGAGCTGCCATCCCCAGGTGGAGCCTATGTTTGGGACCTATAATCATAGGTAACTCGATTCTTTGGCTGCTGATTTGGCGTTGCTCCCGTGATGAATACATCTACCTCGGTTGATTCCTTTTTCCCCTCCATCCATTTCGCCCGATCTTTCATCACCCTACTACATCCTTCATCCACCTCTGCACCCTCACTCCCTTTCCCATTTGTCCCGTTGACCACAACTCGCCCACCACTCGTCCCTGCATGAATAAACAAACTTAGGATTATAAACGAATAATATTAAAGGGTTAGTGGCATCTTCTAATGCTTGTTATCCTAATAAAGTTGTTTTAATAGGATAATTTAAAATAAAATAATGATTAGATTAATTATTAACTTAGTCTAATTAAGTTAGTTGCTTAGGTTAATAATTAGGTTAGTGTCTGATTAATTTAAATTAATTAAAAAACAAATTAAAAATATATATATAAAATACACATATTAAACAAAACTTAAAACAAAATAAAAAATATAATAAAAATCAAATTATATATATAAAACATATAAAAATACATATATTAATAAACAAATTAAAATAAATAAATAATAAAAACAACAATAAAAAATATAATAAAACAAAACAAATTAAAAAAGCCAAAGAAATTAAAATGTAACGTATAACAAATTTAATAAACACATAAAACAAAAATTTAAAAATTAAAAAACAAAAACTAATACTATCCTAAGTTTCCTACCCACTCCCCCATGCATATCGGATCCCCCCCTCACGTCCCATCAACTCAGGGGGTTCCGATATGAGTTGTTTTATGAAACCACTCCAGGACACTTGGCAGCTCCACATGCCAATGAAACTCCCCCCTAAAACCACTTACCACCTCAGGGGGGTCCGGAATACCACCAATCCCCAAAATAACCGCTTTCCCCATTTTTTTTTTAAATCGCCCATTTTTGCCTGTTCATCATGTCCTATTTCGAAGGTGACTCCGGGAAAGCAGAGATGTATTTTAAAAAATTGAGAGAGGTTTTTGTTCACCATGAGCTGAAGAACAAAAACCTCTTCCATATTTTTCACAGGTGCCATGAGAAGGGATAATCGAAGCCATCTTCGAGCCCCATTTTTCCAGTTTTTCATTTTTTGCTACAATCCTGATTTTGAGGGAGCTGCTTCGGTGAGCGGGAGGCGAACTTGGCGAAACCAAATTTTTTTTTGGTCCTTAACATGCTCATATAAAATAACCTCCTTCAATTTTTTTCTAGGTGTCAGCATTGAAGAGAAATATATGTCTGAGCGTACCCCTATTTTCAGCAGATTCGGCCAAATTTGCAGTGCGAGATCTTTGGGATTTACTTGCTATTTTTGGCCAGAAGGATCGAAATTGATCGCCTGAGCCTAAGGATTGTAATGTTTATTTATATCCATGTTTGTAATAGAGTATTAGTTGATTCGTGCGCCCAGGAAGGCTGTTCTCTATAATATTTTTCAAATTCATCAGCAATAAAAGGAACTTTTTCACAGGATTCCTGCGTGTTGACGATTGGTGAAGTCTTCTCTCTTCGTCGAATGTGATTCTACTTAGTCATCATTATGTTTTCTTTCTCTGATTTTTAAAAGGAGAATTAACACATAATTTATCTCTGATACTCTGTGTCGATATTTTAAAATCTTAATGTTTTCTTCCGATATTACAACGATGAAATTCTTAAATGCTTTGTTATTGTGATTGACCATCTCCTCTGCTTTTGCTATACACCTCTTTACATTAAAAGGATCCAACATTTGCATTAACTTGCTCTGTGGAAATACCTTGTAAATCTGTGTTTGATTTCAAACTTGTCACAGATCCCATAGCCTAATGGGATTCTAAAGTAGTTCTTTCAGCGAAACACCTCAAATCTAAAATCCAAACTTTGAACTCTTTAGCTAGCCTAACATCTATTAAAAAAAAAACTATATCAAACAGAGAGATCCCTCTCTGAGTCTTGGAGGGATAGATCCAAGACTCGAAGTGGTTTTGATGTTGCCTTTGTGACTGCCTTCATAGCCTTGGGCAAATTACAGAGCGCTAATAGGACACACTTTGTGGCAAAGCTTTATGAACGTTTTGACACTGACACCAACCATTTGGGCCGTTTGAAAAAGTTGAAACAATCAGGAACAATGGAAGACTTTATAGCTTCCTTTGAGCGCCTGAATTTTTAGACAGAGGGCATGTTTGATGCCTTTTTCCGAGAGTGTTTTATCAGTGGCCTCAAGGATGAGATTCAGGCCCATGTCCTCATGGCTCGGCCTCAGAGTTGGGTGGAAGCTACTAATAGAGATAAAGAAGCACAAGAGGTTGTATCTTTTCAAAACCGAAAACCCTCCTTTATCCCTCGCCCTGAACCAATAAATCCCACTACTCCCTCCGCTCCACTAAAGATCCAAAAATTGACTAGGGCTGAAATGGCTGAATGCCAACTCAAAGGCCTTTGTTATAATTGTGATGAGAGATATTTCCCGGGCCACAAGCGTTAGGAACAAAATCTTTTTATGGCCATATCCGAGGATATTTCGGAAGAGGATGTTAAAACTCCTCTTGTGTCCAAGTCACCTAAAACCACTAACATAACCCCTCCCTTAGACCCTCCTGAAGTAGAACTAGTCATTTCCTTCAATTCTCTCATTGGATTCTCCGTTCCCCAAACCCTCAAGCTAATCGGCTACATCAAGCATCAGAACGTCATCATTCTGGTTGATAGTGGAAGCACCCATAATTTTATTCATCGTCACATTGCCCAAAAAACTCATTGCTACATCCATGCCGTCAATAATTTCCAAATCATGATTGCCAATGGTGGCTCCATGAAATGTGGAGGGCGTTGTGAAAATGTGTGTCTCCAAATTGGTGACTACCACATGAAATATCATATGTTTGCTATCGACATGGGCGGTTGTGACATTGTGTTGGGTGCAGACTGGATAAGGAATTTGGGTCCCATTCTAATGGATTTTAAGGAATTAACCATGCAATTCAACCAGGAGGGCCACCAATATAAGTTCCAAGGAATCACTACTGGTTCACCTCAGATTATTAGTTTCGATTGCATGGAAAAGCTTCTCCAAAAAGGTCATTCTGGTGTTATTACCTAACTCCTTACCATACAAGCAACAGAGACACCCTTGGTGCTGCAAGACCTCCAAGCCATCCTTTTTAAACATCAACTGGTCATTTCCACTCTCCACGGACTCCATCCTTCCCATGGTGTTCATGATCATTCCATTCCCCTTGTACTTGAAATCCTTCCTCCCAATATTCGTCTGTATCGTCACCCCTTTTCCAAAAAAAATGAAATTGAGAAAATGGTCCAGGAACTCCTTAATGCAAGCATTATCCGCCCTAGTACAAGCCCCTACTCTTCTCCTATGGTCATGGTCATGAAGAAATAAGGTTCTTGGTGCATGTGTCCTGACTTCCGTGCCCTCAACAAACTTACCATTAAAGACAAATTTCCCATTCCTGTCATTGATGACCTCCTGAATGAATTGAGTGGCGCCCAATTCTTTACTAAACTTGATCTTCATTCGGGCTACCACTAGATACATATGAAAGAGGTACACATTCCCAAGACTACCTTTAGAACTCATGAGGGCCACTATGAGTTTTTGGTCATGCCCTTTGGCTTATGTAATGCCCCCTCCACCTTCCAAAGCCTCATGAATAATGTCTTCCATCCTTTTCTCTGTCATTTTGTCTTAGTTTTCTTTGATGATATCCTCATCTATAGAAAAACCTGGATAGACCATCTTGCTCATATGGATCGAGTTCTCCATCTACTCTCTCAACACCAAATTTTCCTGAAATAGTCTAAATGTGATTTTGGCGCCTCAAAAGTAGAGTACTTGGGTCATCTGGTTGGCAACAACGATGTCAGGGTGGATCCTAAAAAGATTGAATCCATGCAAGACTAGCCTCACCCAAAGACTCTCAAAAGCTTGCGTGGATTTATGGGCTTAATAGGTTATTATCGCAATTTTGTTAAGAATTATGGAAAGATTGCAACACCTCTCACTGCTCTCCTAAAAAGGAACTTTTTCACTTGGACTCCAGCCACTGCTCAAGCTTTTCAAACCTTGAAGATGGCCAGGTACACCACTCCAGTCCTGGCCCTTCCTGATTTCACAAAGAACTTTGTCTTGGAATGTGATGCCTCAGGGAAAGGAATTGGTGCTGTCCTTATGCAAGAGGGTCGGCCTTTGGCCTTTACCAGTAAGCAACTATTTAAAAGAAATTTGGGCAAATCAATCTATGAAAAGGAAATGTTGGCTATTCTGCATGCCGTTGATCTGTGGCGCCCTTATCTATTGGGGAAACGCTTCCAAATTAAGACAGACCATCAAAGCCTCAAGTATTTTCTAGAACAACCCATTTCCATCCCGGGGCAACAAAAATGGGTGACTAAGCTCTTTGGATATGATTATGAGATCATTTACAAGAAAGGAAAAGACAATGTGGTTGCAGATGCACTTTCCCGAAAATATGAAGATGAAGGATCCCTTTTTTCCCTTTCCTTCATTGTACCAGATTGGCTC
This sequence comes from Picea glauca, assembly GCA_000966675.3. NCBI lineage: Eukaryota > Viridiplantae > Streptophyta > Pinopsida > Pinales > Pinaceae > Picea > Picea glauca. Next base: position 146,250 of record JZKD02S1639441.1, on the reverse strand, counting down.
CAAGCCGTTCGCCAGGAATGGCTACAAGATCCCAAAAGTTTGCATCTGATCCAACAATTGCAGTCCAATGCTCCAACCTCCCCAGGGTACTCTTGGCTCCATGATGAGCTTCGATACAAAGGCCATTTGTATTTAAGTAAACAATCAAAGCTTAAATCCATGATACTTTCTAAGCTTCATGCTACACACACAACGGAGCACTCCGGGTTCACCAAAACCTATGATAGGGTCAAACATTCTTTTTTTCTAGGATGGTATGAAACAGGACATTCGTAATTTTGTCACTGAATGTGATGTGTGTCAACGCAACAAGGGAGAAACAGTCAAATCTCCGGGCACACTACAACCAATTTCGATTCCACTTGCTATTTGGAGGGATATTTCTATGGATTTTATTACAGGCTTACACAAATCGGGAAATAAATCAGTCATCATGGTGGTTGTTGATCACCTTTCCAAGTATGCTTATTTCTGCGCTCTTCAACACCCATTTACAACATCTATGGTGGCTCAAATTTTCATGGATCAGGTCTTCAAGCTTCATGGCATGCCACACTCTATTGTTTCTGATCGTGACCCAACTTTCACAAGTAATTTTTGGCAAGAACTGTTCAAGCTACAAGGCACCCAATTGCATCTCAGCACAACTTATCATCCCCAGATAGATGGTCAAATGAAAGTTGTCAACAAGTGTTTGGAAACATATTTGAGGTGTTTTTCCTCGGAAAAGATAAATCAGTGGGCTCAATGGTTACCCCTAGCTGAATGGTGGTACAACACTTCATACCGTATAGCTACACACATGACTCCTTTTGAAGCAGTATATGGACATAAGCCACCTTCAGTTCCCTCATACTTACTTGGTGTCTCGAAGATCTAGGCGGTTGACCAAACACTTATAGTCCGAGAGACTATTCTTCGTACCCTCAAAGAGAATTTGGTCATGGCACAGAATCACATGAAGAAACAAGCAGATCAAGGTCGGTCTGAACGCTAATTTCCAAAAGGAGATCAAGTGCTTCTTCTACTGCAACCTTACAAACAAACTTCCCTCAAGGCCGAGCATTGTCAGAAGCTAGTGGCCAAATTTTATGGTCCTTATACCATTCTCAAGTATGTGGGACAGGTGGCCTATCAGTTAGCTTTGCCCAATCATTTGAAGCTACATCCTGTTTTTCATGTTTCATGCTTAAAGAAGGTGATTGGAACTAAGTGCCAATTTCAAACCAACCTTCCCGAGTTAGCCGAAGAAGGATCCATTTGGCTACAACCATAAGAATTTTTGGACCAGCGTGAGTGTTGCTTACGTTTAAGAACCATCAAGGAAGTGTTAGTCCAGTGGAAAGATACAACTCCAGCAAATGTCACTTGGGAACCAACTACCATTTTGCAACAATTTCCACATCTCAAGCCTTGAGGACAAGGCTATTTTTAAGGGGGAGGACATGTTAGGGTCCTAACTGTTAGAATATAGAATATGGTGTGCTTGTTTTACGATTGACGACACCCTCGTCACCCAACCACAGGCCGAAGCCTCCCTCCGAGCACCTTAACCTTGACCTGAGAATTCCTCCGGAAGAAAACCCTAGGCTAGATAGCCAAACAAAGGGACAACGCATCTCTCTCCAAGGATAGCGCAACACAAGAAACTGATCAGATAATCCCAAATCCTCGCCAAGAGATATCCAAGCCAATACTGAAACTAGCTGCTGCTGCAGCTGCACCTGCAACCCTCCTCCAAACCTGCGCACCAACTGCAACTGTAGTGCGCACCAACTGGGAAAACTGTAGTCCTGAGATGTGACAAATGAAAACTGGCGCCCTGTATTTATAGTAATCCTGCCAGTTTACTGGGGCCGACTTCTCCTTCTAGGTATGTGTCTGTTCAATATATTATTATTATTTCTGGCCGACTTCTTCTCTTGGAGGCTAATAGCCTAATATAAATTATATTCTTGAGCTGACAAGGCTTCTAGGGTTATTAGCCAATTCATTAG
>JZKD02S1639441.1:124011-140836 GCA_000966675.3 Picea glauca | reverse complement strand
TAGCTTGTAGTTGATCTCTTAGCTGGGAGATCCTTACAAAGTATGATGTTATGCTGTCGTCATCATTCATCTTCATATCACAGAGCTCATTCTTCAGACTCATAACTTGTCCAATGTTTCTGATTGAGAAGAGATTTGTTAGAGCATCGTACATCTTCTTCGATGAGACAAGATGGGAGATGTAAGGTATCAAGTGGTATTTTATGGAATCCACTATGATACTCATGGCATTGATGTCAACATCTTTGAACTTCTCCATAGCTGCAACGTTTTGCGGTTCCTTCTCTTCTCCTTCTGTAAAATTTGGCTTCACGATCTTTCCTTTCACAATGTCCAACACTTTATTCTTAGCAAGGATGAGATCAACCCTGTCTTCTATGCTCTGAATTTAGAAGCTCCATCTAACTTGTTCTCAGACTTCATAGAGTTTGTCATGGCTAGCTTGACTTGGTCAAACCCTAGATTTGACCAGAAATCCAAACTTCACATCTTAGCCTTCTGAGTGTACCAGGAGATGCACTAGGCTAGGGCGCACTAATCTATCCATAGATTAGGTCAATCTTGTCACTTAAGGTGCCTCGACAAGAGGTTTAGGGTTTCTACAACTGCTTTTTCTAGTAACCCTAGCTACAGTGCTTTTGGAAGCTGCTCCTGCTAGTAACCCTAGCGACAATTCCTCAACGAGCTCAATGTCTAGCGGTTATGTTTCCTTTCAGCGTTTTAGGCTGACTCAAGGGGTGTGGGCCCATAAGCTGTTAGAATATAGAAGATGGTGTGCTCGTTTTACCATTGACGATACCCTCGTCACCCAACCACAGGCCGAAGCCTCCCTCCGAGCACCTTAACCTTGACCTGAGAATTCCTCCGGAAGAAAACCCTAGGATAGATAGCCAAAAAAAGGGACAACGCATCTCTCTCCAAGGATAGCGTAACACAAGAAACTAATCAGATAGTCACAAACCCTTGCCAAGAGATATCCAAGCCAATACTGAAACTAGCTGCTACTGCAGCTGCACCTGCAACCCTCCTCCAAACCTGTGCATCAAATGAAACTGCAGTGCACACCAACTGGGAAAATTGCAGTCCTGAGATGTGACAAATGAAAACTGGCGCCCTGTATTTATAGTAATCCTGCCAGTTTACTGGGGCCAACTTCTCCTTCTGGGTATGTGTCTGTTCAGTATATTATTATTATTTCTGGCCGAATTCTTCTCTTGGAGGCTAATAGCCTAATATAAATTATATTCTTGAGCCGACAAGGCTTCTGGGGTTATTAGCCAATTCATTAGGGTTTCTCTTGCTTCTCGGAGTCTTCTATTCTTATCAGGTTCACATGTAGAGGTAAATACCTCCCGTAGCTACCATAATATTAACACTAACCCACACATAGGTAGAACAATATATTCAGATGTAATAAAGGTCAATATTAATAAGGCCTTGGAATAAAATAGAATAAGTCGAATGTAAGAATACCTAATAGAAACTTTCGCTTGTAGAAGGATCTTCGTCTAGATGCTTCTTTTGATAGACATATTTAGTATAAATAGGAGTCGAGGGTATGATAACCTTAGCTTGGATATTATTGTAATAGAGCTCTACTCAACTGGAGGTTTCCCCCTCGAAGAGGCCCATGAACATTGCTTTCAGAATCAAAGTGCTATTTCTGTTGTTATTCTTATATCATTTCAATGATATTGTGGTGATTGTTCTGGTTATATTGCTGTTATTCTGCCATTTCTAGCATTTTATTTCTGTTCTGCATACTTTTTATATCTGGTATATTACAAACACTACGCTTTATCTTCATTTTTTTTTTGTTCCTCTTTGATTATCTACAATATTGTGTTTTCTGTTTCATGTCGTGTTCCACCCTATTCCCCAATAATATCCTCTTCCTTTAACTCCCAACAAGTTGAATTCACTAACATTCTTTGGTTGCAAGCCCCTAATTGGTCTCCCTTTCTTAAATTCAGAACCATATTTCTCAATAGACTGCATTCCACTTCTAGAGTAGATATTTGTTTTTTCTTCTATACTAGAGTACCCATAACTGATGCAAATTGAGAAATGGCCCGATGCTTGTTATCATGAACCTTTGTAGTGATTGAAAAGATGGAGGTCCCGTTGTACTAGATTGACTCCTCATGGATCCAAAGAACATGTATAATTTCTTATAGCTCCTTGTAATCCATTAGAATGACACAAAGACCATGACACCATGCCAGGGCCAAATACAAACTATATACTTGAAACCAAAAGGTAAACCTACCCTCCCAAAAAACTACCACCAAAACTCCCCCAACTTGATTCTTTCTAAGAGCTCTAATGCCTAAGAACCCTTGACACAATAGAGGGACGATCCAACCAAGGAAGCAATCAACACTTTATGAGAATGATTGCTCAAAGAAATGAAGACAATCCTCTCCAAGAAGGAAGAATCCAAATACAGACCGAGAGAGAGTGAGATTCAAAATCTGCCCTGCATAAATGAAGCACATAGACAACAACCCTCCCAGGTTTCCTCTTGGAGTAAAATTCATCAAATCAATGATGTGCACTACCAAACTAAAACAACAAGTACATCTCTTACAAAACAATAGTTGAATAATTGAAGTAGTTTTTCAACCTCCCTGGGATGCCTTCCTCTTTGAGACTCCAATCCCACCTTGAAAATGATAAACTCTAGTCGATGATTCAAAATCATGTTTTGCCATGAAGCCAAGCATGCGAGGGGGTACACCAATATCTTCAATTTACTTTCCTTACTTTGAGAATGAGGCCCATGGAGGCATGTCACAAGAAGAATTAATGCATTGATATGTGCCTTTGGGTTCATTGATATTTGATTAATGTATGGTTTGGTAACTTGTTGTTCCATGGGTTCCAGTTTTAGAGTTGTAGCCTCATCGACAAACTGATCTGCTTGTTGATTGTGCTCCCTCAAAACTAATATAATGTGATCTTTTGAAAGTTGTCAACCTCTTGATGAGATCGAACCATAACAAATGTAAGATTATAGTTAGTTGGAAAGGTTTTCAATACCATCTGATTAATAATTGTGCTTAAGTCTCCCACAACAATCAACGAGTGGATTCAAGAGTTAATAACAATACACAAACCTTATAATAAGGCTTATGCTTCTACTTGGTTGTTGGAGGAATCCTAGACCCTATGCATATTTTAGTTCACCCTGCACCTGCCACACCCTATTTATACAATAGTGCTCAACAAATGAAACTTCCAATAAATGCCTTGTTGGCCCTTGACCATGTTTTGGGAGATTCTTGGTCATGTTGACCTATTTTGGGACTTTGACAACTTGTCGAAGATGGTGCGTAGGACGAAGTAGATATTGTGGGATATCAACCCCTTTTTGGGTCCTTTTTGGAATTTGGGAATATGTAATGGGTATGGGATGTCGACCCATGGGTTTACCCATGATTAGGCATATTTTGTATGTATAAATAGAAGGCTAGGCAATGTAAGAAGTAGTGTGCAAGTTGGCTAAGTGCTAAGAGTTGGATCTGTGTGATCAAGAATTGTAAGGCTTCGTGCATACTGTGTGAGACTTGCAGAGCTAAGTGCAAGTCATTGTAAGAGACTGTGAAGGGCTTGGTGCTGTAACACAAGGAAGGAGGATCTAGAGAGATGCGCAGATCTCTTGTCCTATGCGAAGTAGGGTTTTTGTGGCTCTGTGCATGTAGACGACTGATTGAAGCTAGTAAAGAAGAAGAGTTGGTGGACATAGACCTAGGGTGGGGGTGAACCATGTAAATACTATGTTATTCTACTCTGTGCGATTTTCTGATGTATTTATGTGTTATTTGCTAAGTGCTTGATATAGATAGATAGATAGATCTGTTTATGCTTTGTACTTACGATGAATTTGGATGTCAGATATGATATAGGTGAATGTGCTTAATTCTTGAATATGCTAGATCTGATCCATTCCTTTATGTTAAGTGCTTGAATACGTTAGATCTGGGTGAATGCTACGATGCTCTGTTTTATCCGCGAAGTAGATATTGGTTAAATAGTAACGAACTGACGATGCTAAGTGCTCTATTAAGTATTGTAATCATAGATCTGTATCCCAACTAAGGTTGAAGACACCTGAGTCCTGCAACCACCCCTGCATCTACCTTGGGTGAGACTTCATCTACTTCGCAGGTGTTGTCGAAAGGGCTGGTAGTTAGGGTTTTGTTGGTGCGTTGAACCCTGGGTATGCCCCTGTGCGAACAAATGGTTCCGTTGCCGGGACCTGAAACTATGATTGCTGAGAACCGAGGAAGAAGAAGATTTGTGCAAGGATCCGACTTGAAATTGTGAAAGCTCTGTGCATAGATCTGTTTCTCTAGTGTGTAGTACTCTAATTAGTTTGACAATCTCCGTGCTAAGGAAAAGAAGTCTGATCTGAAGAAAAGAAGTAAGATCTGAAAGCTTTGTGCTCTGAAAAAGGAAAAAGTGAGATTTTTTTTATTAAAAGAGGTAAGATCTGAAAGCTCTGTGCTCTGATAAAGGTAAGAATATTGAAAAGTTCTAGATCTGCAAGCTTTGTGCTCTATAGAAGTAAGATAAGTAGAATTTTTTTTTTCAACAGTATGGATCTAGGTATGTTTGATAGATTCTATCCTGGCTTGGAAACTAGGGTATTAATAGATGAAAGAAGATTTGATATGAGTAGATCTGATGGAAAAAGTGAAAAATATGTTATACCTATGCATAGAAAGAATGTTTGGACTAATAAGTGTATGCAGAATCCTAGAAAGAAATGTTTGCAGGTTGACTACCATGATCCTAACGTGCGGTACAGGAAAGGCGAGAGATCATTTAAAAGAAAGAGAGGATTAACCCTCTATTACAATTGCAGAAAATCGAGACATCTTTCTAAGGAATGCCCTGGGAGAAGACCCAGTTGTCTTTGTTGCAAAGCTATGGACCATGAAGTATTGGATTGTCCTAGAATGATTGCTAAGCTTGAAGAAATGAACATGAGACAAGAAAACCCTAAGGTAGATCCATAATCTAAGATTATGATAGAATCCCATAACGAATCAGAGAAAGCATTAATACAGATTAAAGAAACCCTAATTGAGCACCGACATGTCAGATTATTAGAGATATTCAAAGAAAAATAATGCCTTGAAGCAAGAATAGGGGACTTCGACATTGATTTTGTTCTAAATGAGGAAACACAGGTGAATATCATGACAAAGAAAACTTGGGAAGCTATAGGGAGGCCTGCTATGATTCCTTACTTAGGAGGAATAGGACTATTCAAAGGAAAGTTGATAAACCTATGGGGAAAGATCACCCAGATACCTATGAATGCCAATGGAACTTCGACAGAGGAAGATTTTGAGATTATTATATTTATTGAGAACAGTGCCCCATTTACCATGCTACTAGGAAAACCTTGGATTGAAAGAGATCAAGCCAGAAGAAGAAGAAGTTTTAGAGCAGAAGAAGCAAGAGTTAAAAGAATTCATGACTAGAAGGATCGCACACTTGATTGAAGAACAAAAGAACAGATCGAAGCTATTTAACACCAGAGACTTGGATGTTGAAGTTGCAGGAACACTAGAAGACCCACAGAAGATTGAAGTACCTATTCCAAATAAAGAAGAAGGATCACCCTTGAATCTTAGGAAAGAATCTCAACAACGTGAAGTATCTATGCCAAAAGAAAATAAGAATCAGAATGGAAAAACGCCTACCGAGACGAAGCTCACTGGGAAGAAGGATAGAAAGCTAAGTAAGAAGAGAGCTAAGATCGAAAAGTTGCAGAAGGTTCCAGAGGAAACTTTGTAGAAGGGAAATTTGCAAAATTGGAGCTTCGCCGGGATATCAGAACAATGACACATGGCACTTAAACCATGATGAATCAATATAGCTGTTGGGGACATTATAACAATTAGACCAATGCTCCGAATGGGTAGAAAGACATTTATGGACAGACAAGTTGCCATCCGACCGTTGGGACCATGCCATAATGGACAGAACGAAGTTAATCGAGGCTTCATACCCGTTGCAAGCTACCCGTTGCCGAGTTACCTATTTATCCCGTCGTGCCATGCACCGAGGACACTTTTACGAACTAAGAATTTGAGCCCGCATACTAAGTTGATTTTTCACAGTGATCATCACGCTCTTGCTCTCTGTCCCATTACTGTGTCTAAGTTACTCCCTGAACCCGAGATTGTTAACCTCGAGTGTGTATGTTGGTCGAGTTGAGCACTGTCGAGAAAGTTGTTGAAGAAGTTTTGATCGACCTCATGAATGAAAGAGTCATGTCGATGTCTACAGGTGTACAAGCATCGTCAACGAGAGGCCTGCTAGCCTCTCCATCCACTGCTCGCGGAGCCAGACCATCCCGACCCTTTGATGAAAAGCGAACCAAGTACAGGGATGATCTAGCGAATGCCAAATTGATCCCGAGTATATTAACTGCCTATATTCCACCTCTAAGCGGTGCAGTAAATAGAGACAGTGTGCCCAGAGATTTTGAATGCACCTTATTTACGACGTACCTCTCGAAGGGGATACACGTAGTTCGAGTAGACCAAGATAAGATTGTAGCGTTGAAGTTTAGCGACTTCAACCTTGGATATCACAAAGTCTATAACATGCTCACCCCGCATAAGTACCTGATCAGAACTAAGGGGAAGAATTCAAAGATAATCCCCTAGTCATGGAATATGAACCTCGCGCAGTCCACCCTGCCGAACGTCATGAAAATTCCTCACTTCGGACGACACCAGGAGGTGAATGCATGTGTCAAGATGCTACTGTCTTGTCACCATGGTGGCTATTTGTGGCTAAATCTCCGTATAACAGTTGATCTGACGCTGATCAATCGGATCACATGCTTGAGTATGCAAGGACCTGACCCATAGGAGTTTTACTCAGGAAAAGCCATGGATCACACTCTAGCATAGAAGATCAAGGACACTTATGGCGATGTCAAGAAGGGAATGCGAGGCTACAAGGTAGCTTCTATCCAGAGTGACGCAATGCACCTTGCCTATTAGTTGATTGCAGGGAAGTTAGTGCGAAAGAACTGACCCACCCAAGTCACCGGTTTTGTAGTTGACCTCGCAGGAAAGTGCGCGGAAGGCCTTCAGATGAACTGGGTGAAGTACCTGGTGAACCAGTTGGAACTCAACTATAGAGAAGCACATGATTAAGGATACAAATTTCATTTCAGATGGCTCTTGATCCTTATTGCTTTTATTGCCTAGGATATGTCAGAAGGGACGACCTTCCTGGACATCGAGCCTTTTGAACCACTGTCTGTGAAGTTTAGTACACTGTGGTACTCACGCGCCATGAATAAACAGTGGCAGTCAAATGATATTTTTCATACCCACTACAATTAGCTGAAGATAGCCATACAGTCCGAGCCTTGCATGAGTCCGAACACTCTACATTAGTTCAGACCTTTGATGAAGTTCAACACAGATCAACATTTTATTTACATCACAGTGCACGCCGACGAACACAAGCAACAAATTCAGTCCTACTACAAGTTGACAGAGGAGGACTTGGAAGAGATCGCAAAGGACTGGTTGGAGGACCTCCTTATTCCAGAAAACCCTGCAGAGATATCTGGCATCAACAACCCAAAAACAATGCAGGATACACCCGGACCTAGCAGAACAAAGAAGACCGAAGAGGTCCAAGAGATAGACAACGCATCTGTGAAGACTGCTTCCATATCACCAGAGCAAGGAGGTGATGGCGAAGAGTTGAATGACAAAGAATTCAAATAGAAGTAGGGAGACGAGGTTGATCCCCTGAAAAAGAGGAAAGGTTCACCTCCGAAAATTCCTCCCGGAATAAAGCGAAGGCCACCATGAAAAAGATGCAGACCGTTCTAACCTCCGATGACTTTGACTTCCTCATAGCAGCCCTTCAAGATGCTTCACTAGAAATAGTAGAGAAACAATATGCAAAGCAAGAGGATATGTATGATCGAATTGAGACTGAACTTTGAGGGGTACAACAGGCCCTACAGTCCAGCTACGTAGTCCCCACTTTGCCCGAAGAACCAGAATTGGGAGATAAGCCAACTCAATTCCACCGCCTAGCTGATACAGTCGAAGCTCGCCTTCGACAAGCATAGGACGAAAAAACACAAGCCACCCAGGCTTTGACACAAGTACAAGGAGTACTCATAGAGAAACATAGTGCTACATAATAGGAAAAGCTTGCTCTCTAAGCAAAGTTTGATGAAGAAAAAGAACAACTGCAACAAGAAAAGGAACAATTGCTTGCACTGTACCTTAGACCCCACAAGATGTAAGAGACCAAAGAGAAGAAACCGCCCGAAGAATAGTTGAAAGGTTAAAGGCTCTTACCCTAGAATGCAAGCAACTTACCGATCGCAGTGCCCAGACCTATGAACAACTAATGGAGAACCTGGAAATAAAGGCACTGGAGTCGCAAATCCAAGAGGCGAAGTATCAAGCCGAAAAGATACAGGCGTAGTTGAAGTCCCTGTCAGCTGTGGAAAGAATGAAACGCTCCCAAGAGAAACGCACTGCACAACAAAAAATCCATACTATCCAGAGCAGAGTTATGGTGGTAACTGAGAAAATCCAACCCGTACAAGACAAGGCCTATCAGTTGTTTACAGAAGTAGAAGGCCAAGGACCAGAGCCAGAGCAGGTTGTCACTATAGCTGAACAACGTATAGAGGGACCTATCAATGATGTAGTTATCCAAGAATTCCCTGAACAGGAGGTGAACCAACTTGCAGAAGCCATCCAACAACTACAACAATGCATAGCAGATTTGGAGCTACGCAATGTACTTGAGACCCCACAAGATGTAAGAGACCAAAGAGAAGCAACCGCCTGGAGCATAGTTTCAAAGCTAAAGGCTCTTACCCTAGAATGAAAGAAACTTACCGATCGCAGTGCCCATACCTATGAACAACTAACGGAGAACCCGAAACTAAAGGCACTGGAGTCGCAACTCCAAGAGGCCAAGTATCAAGTCGAAAAGATACAAGCATAGTTGAAGTCCCTGTCAGCTGTGGAAAGAATGAAGCGCTCCCAAGAAAAACGCATTGCACAACAACAAATCCATACTATCCAAAGCAGAGTTATGGAGGTAACTAAGAAACTCCAACCTGTACAAGACAAGGCCTATCAATTGTTTACAGAAGTAGAAGTCCAAGGAGCAGAGCTAGAGCAGGTTGTCACTACAGTTGAACAACATCTAGAGGGACCTATCAATGATGCAGTTATCCAAGAATTTGTTGAACAGGAGGCCGTAACACAACAACAAGTCGAAGCAGTGTGAGCCAAGCTCGAGGCCTTCGAAGCAGAGCTAGTCAGACCAGAGTGACTCGGGACGAGTCACAGGTGAGTGTTGGGGCCCTGTTTCCCCTTTACCAAGTTTTGGGAGATTCTTAGTCATGTTGACCTATTTTGGGACTTCGACAACCTGTCGAAGACGGAGCAGAGATCACGGGATCTTGAACCCTTGGGAATATGTAATGGGTTTGGGATGTCAGCCCATGGGTTTACCCATGATTAGGCCTATTTTGTATGTATAAATAGAAGGCTAGGCAATGTAAGAAGTAATGTGCAAGTTGGATAAGTGCTAAGAGTTGGATATGTGTGATCAAGAATTGTAAGGCTTCGTGCATACTGTGTGAGACTTGCAGAGATAAGTGCAAGTCATTGTAAGAGACCGTGAAGGGCTTGGTGCTATAACACAAGTAAGGAGGATCTAGCGAGATGCATAGATCTCTTGTCCTATGCAGAGTAGGGTTTTTGTGGCTTTGTGCATGTATACAACTGATTGAAGCTAATAAAGAAGAAGAGTTGGTGGACGTATCCCTAGGGTGGGGGTGAACCACGTAAATACTGTGTTATTCTGCTCTGTGCCATGTTCTGATGTATTTATGTGTTATTTGCTAAGTGTTTGATATAGATAGATAGATAGATCTATTTATGCTTTGTGCTTATGATGAATATGGATGTCAAATTTGATATAGGTGAATGTGCTTAGTGCTTGAATCTACTATATCTGATCCATTCCTTTATGCTAAGTGCTTGAATACGTTAGATCTGGGTGAATGCTGTAATGCTTTGTTTTATCCGTGAAGTAGATATTGGTTAAATAGTAACAAACTGACGGTGCTAAGTGCTCTATTAAGTATTGTAATCACATATCTATGTCCCAACTAAGGTTGCAAACACCTGAGTCCTACAACCAACCTTGCCTCTACCTTGGGTGAGACTTCATCTGCTTCGTAGGTGTTGTCGAAAGGGCTGATAGTTAGGGTTTTGTTGGTGCGTTGTTGTAGCATTGAACCCTGGGTTTGCCCCTGTGCCAACATGCCTTGTATGGACACAATGACTCACAACAAAAAACACTTGCTAATTATGATGCAAAATATAAATTTAATATGAAACAAAAATTAATTTTTAATGCATCTATCAATGGAAAAAAAAATCACAGGCCCTGTTTATGATATTCTAAATTTTTAATAATAAAGCACACAATTGTCTAGTGGATTTAGGAGATTCATCAAATTTAATTCCATATTTTGTCTGTAAAAGACTAAATTCTACTTCTACTAAGTGTACAACCCATACTATTCAACTTGATAGATCGAATTTTAAGGTTAATGATGAATTAAAATATGTGATGATTCAAGTAGCTTCAAATCCTAAATTTCATCAAATAATTTATATAATTGTTGTAGAAATTCCAAAATCTTATGGTTGATTGTTGAGCGGAGATTGGTTGCAAAAGTTGTAGGGTTAATTTGCCTTAGATTAGTTTCACCTCTGGCTACCATGGAAAAGCCAACCAAATCAACTCTTGATTGATCGAGAGAAGTATATGAAAAATATAATCATAGATTTGGAAGCACCCAATGAACCTATGGCCTTTTCACTGTCTACCCCTGGGAATTATGTTTTGGAAATTGATTTCCAAAATTACACAATTGAAAATTCACCCTTTGAATCTAAAAAATAGTCTTAGCTCCTTCATTACACCCATACAAACATTTCTAGCTGTAATATAGACAATTTAGACAATGTTAGCACTTATAACTTAGATATAGAAGCTAACATTTGGATTTTGTATTTTGGTTGCTCCAAGTCATAGGAAGGCACTGGGGCAGGATGGTTATTGATTGACCTTAATTGAAAGTGCACTTTCATTTCCCGTAGACTTGAATTTGAATGCACCAACAACACAAATGAATGCGATGATTTAGTGCAATCCTTTATAAAGACATTGATTTAAATGTGAAATGTAGTAAAGATTTTGGTGATTTTGAAATTATAGTGAGGCAGGTAAAAATATCATACATTATCACTCACCTCACTTGAATAATAATCGGTTAGAGGTATGGAATCTAGGTAGCGAGTTCAAATCTTTTGATATTATAACTACTCATTGAGTTGAGAACGCAGTTTATGTTTCCTTATCAAATGTTTCCTCTCGACTTTCCCCATTAGATGATTTATAGCTAATTAATTTTCTATTAAATTAATTTTCATACCTTCAATACCAAAAAATGTCACCAATTAGATGGTTTTCAATGATGATCAACGAATAATTCAAAATTTGACCAATGGGGGCACATTCAAGGATGTTGTCATAGATGATGAGGAACATTTGAATGCTTTACAAGATTGTCAGGAAGGGATGGGGAATCTAATGTCTAATAAAATACTTAAGATTGTCCTCATGCTAGAAAAACTATTTGACTTGGAAGATAAATTTAAAAAATATGCTAATGTTAAAACCAATAGGTCCACCATGAAGTATGAAGTTATCAACCTAAAAACCTAAAACACTGAATATGGGTACTTGTTACATGAAATAAAAATGCATCTTAGCATTGAATCAAAAATATGCTTCCTTGAATAAATATTAGATCATTCCATGGCCACTGTGCCCATGGAAAGGGATGATAAGAAAGATGAATACTCTACTTTTTTCATAAGAACAAGTCTCCAAGGTACTAAGTTGAATTGTCTATCTATTGAAAAACAAGCATACACTATATTCAAGGATATCAAATAGTTCAAACCTTACAACTTAAAAATCCACATGAAGGTTATTGTACCTCATTTGAATGGCTATTGGATCACTATTTGTACAAAATCAACCTGGCAAAAGGAGAGGAAATTGGATGACTAGTACCATTCAAGAGTATGATATGGAATTTAAGTGAACTACCATAGTTCAGAGCCAAGGACTTTATAAGTTAGCAACTGAATCTTAGGCCCAGGTTATTTGGAAGAGGAAGGTTGGGACAATGAAATTTGTGTATATGCTAATGATATTATATATATACCAACAAATAGAGTTTTATGGTATGTTGATTTAAAACATTATTTGCAATATGGATCCAGTACCAACTATTTAGTTTCAAAGAAAAAATGAGATGTTAAACTCAAATCTGCTCAATACCAGCTTATTAATGCCATCCTTTTCTAAAATTAATTTGACGACATGCTTCTAGATGTTTATAAAATGAAGATGTTCGCAGAGTTTTGAAATATTTACATGACAAACCTATTGGTAGAAACTTTGCTAGGAAAACAACAACACATAAAATCTTAAGAGTTGGATACCATTGGCCCAAGCTATTCAATGATACACACTCTTATGTTCGAAAATGAAAAACTTGTCAATTTAATTCCAAGAAAGAAAAGAAGGCAGCCATACCACTGTAGCCTGTGACAATTGAAATACCTTTTGAACAATGGGGATTGTACATCATTAGAGAAATCAATCCCAACTCTTTAAAGTAGCACAAATATATTTTAATTTCCATAGATTATTTTACTAGATGGGCCAAAGCAGTGCCTCTTGTTGATGTTATAGTAGCTTTGGGAGGTCTTAACCACTATGTGTAACTTCTGACTAGATTAGAATGTTCAAGAAGCTAGAGAGACCCTAAACAGATGTGTAGAAACCCTAGAAGACATGTTGGCTCAATAAAATAAATAATAATTAAGTATTAGACTCTAAAAGAAGAAGTCAGGCTGGATAGGTGACCAAGAGCACTATAAATAGAGGGTTCTTGAGCTCATTTGGTCATTCACTCACTCACATATCACACAAGTTAAGTGGTGCACAATTTTGGAGAAGGAGTGCAACTGCAACTACTGAAACTGGGTTTTTGTTCTTGGTTTTTGGTTTATGGATTCTCTGTTTGGTGTGCTATTCTTGGAGAGAGAGAGAGATACACTATCTCTTCATTATATCTTGGGTCTGGTACTGCTTCCAAAATTATTCTATCTGTCAAGGTTACGGTACTCGGGGGTGACTGCGTGCCTATGGTTGGTTGAAAATATTGAGATATTTTCTATGGAAAAATGAGCACATCAAATATTTTAATAGGTTATGGGCCCACACCACCTTCAAGACAATCTAACCACTGGAAGGTAGTGTGAAAGTTCCTTTTTAATCTCTTTGTGGCACTAGTTACAACTGCAACCATGGTTTTTGATTGTGTAGCTGCAGCTGCAGCTGCAACAAACCCTAACCCTTGTGTTTGGGCACTTCTGGTGAAGCGTTTGTCTCAATTCCTTAACATTCTAGTGCACCTTAGCCTAGTGCACCTCTTGGTACCCTCAACTAGAAAAAACATCAGGTTTGAATTTTTGGTAAAAGTCAAAGTTTGACTAGTAAAAGTCAAAGGTTGACTCATCAAAGTCAAAGTCAAATTGATTTTGTGGTCAAACTTGAAATTTTAGAGTTTCTAGCTTGTTCTAATCATTGAATCTTTTGATTCGGTTTCTAATCTCTTCTTGTCAAGATGGTATCTAGTTTCAGATTGGAAGACAAGCTTGAGGATGCTACAAGATTTCAAAGGTATGCACTTGTATAAGCTATCCAAGTTATATCATATAGCAAAACATGAGTGTGTTTGCAGGGAAATTACTAGAGACCTTTTACAAGCTGTAATATTGGCTTCAGTGCATTCAGAGGAACAAGTGCACCCTCCATAGCAGTTGAGGCTTTAGGTTCCAGGTTTGATTAAATTGTTAGGCTTCCAATTTGCATATATCAAGAGTGATAGTTTCTACATTACAAATTGTAAAAACAATCTTTGAAAGGTTCTATTATTGCTAAGTGAAATGAATATTTGATTGCATATGAATACCCTTGATATAGATGCTTATTGTACTTGTTTGCACGATGAACTAACATCTCCTCTAGAGAGATATTTCTTGTTTTCTCTCGGGCAGGTCACCTTGGTCATACTATGATGATCACCATGAAATTGTTATTCATTCTTGTTACCATAGATATGTTATGAAAATGTTGATATACTGGAAATGTTTTTATTTTTCTTGTCTCGGGCATGTTATCTTTCAAGATTCCATGAAGGCTCCCATGGAGATATATTTGTTTGTTACAAACAACTTACTATGAAATAATGATTGATCATAACACTGGAAGAGTGTTGAAGAATGTTGTCTGCTATTTTCCTTGTTATTGTTCTTGTTCTAGGGAGGTCACAGTTGATATCTCTAGGAATAGAGCTATAGTGATAGTTGCAGGCATGGAGCATATGACTTCATCAATGGTGAAACATATGGTCTCACCAAGTATCAATTATAAAGGAAGCTTTGAAATCAAAAGGATTTTTGGACATCCTTCACTCATATGCCTGTCAACCCTCTCATTAAATGGGTATGTACAGTATGTTTAATTTATTGATGAGTTCTCACATAAAACTTGCATTTTTTTCTTGGAAGCAAAAGGGCAAAGTATTTAGTAAGTTTGAGAAATTCAAGCACTCGTGGAAATATTATTTGAAAATAAGTTAAGATATTGAGGTCTAATAATGGAGGGAAGTACACCTTAGATGATCTCAAGACATTTTGCAGAGAGGATGGGATTAGGAGGGAGATCATCACTTCCTACAATCCTCAACATAATGGTGTGGAATAACGAAATAACTATTCAATTATGGAAGCAATAAAATTCACGATCCATGATCAAGACTTGCCAATGCATCTATGGGCTAAAGAAGCCAGAACTGAGATGAGGTTCATGATAAATATCCTTTAGATCCCAGGATTGCAGATGCAGAGAGAGGTAAGAATGTTGTATTAGACATGACATAACCACATATGTTCGACAACACAGGTATTCCAACAGAGGATGAACACCTTCAGTAACCACTCACATAACTAGATCAAAGATCAACACACCGATGCTTTCAGGTGGTAAAACCCCTACGGGGAAACATCCACGACCCCAACCAATGCGACCACTTGGAGCAATTTATTAATGCAAAGAAAAATATTACATAGAGATTTTACAAGAGAGTTTCTCACAATCGATCATCGACAAATGAGCCTCCATGCTCTTTAAATAGAGATCATGGAACACTCGGGTGTTAAGCCACAAATCAATGGCTGTTAAGATCGAGGAGAGTATGAACCGTCAGATCACTCTATGTCGGAAACATATCGTGACTGTCGAATTTCATAACTACAAGTGCATACTAAAGAAACACACTAGAAAACACACTTTTACCTAACAACACAATAGACCAAATAGATCTTAACTAAATCCTAAGTGTCTAAATATCCTAACATCCCCCCTTAAGAACAACTTGGGATTGGATTGAAGGATTTACAATAGTGACACAATAGGAGAAGGAAGGAGGCATTAGAGCCTATCCCCCCTTAATGGCAACTTCCTGAACTCCTAACATAAATCGAAGTTTGGAAAACTTCTCTTCTGTAATAGACTTTATGAAAATTTATGCAACTTGATCTTCTGTAGGGAAAAAGAGTACTTCAATAACTTGATCATGAATGAGCTTTCTGATGAAGTGCATGTGTAGCTCGATGTGTTTGCTATGCTGATGTTGAAATGGGTCTTTGGCGAGCTTGATGGCACTCTGATTGTCACACCAAAGGCTGGTCGGATGTTGGTGCTGGAATCCAAACTCTGAAAGGATCTGTCGAAGCCATAGGGCTTCTTGACTTGCATTTACTGCTGCTTGGTACTCTGCTTCTACTGAAGAAAGTAAAATAACCTGTTGTTTCTTACAGGCCCAAGTGACAGGTCCTAAACCAAGGCTGAAAACATAACCTGTAGTAGACTTCTGATCATCAGGGTCACCGGCCCAATCTGAATCAGTGAAACCAACCAATAAAGGATTCCCCCATTGAAGTGTAATGTATCCTGAACTGAACTGTACCACGAACATAAAGAAGTATCCATTTAGCTGCTCTCCAATGGATTTCATGGGGCGTTTGCATATACCGGGCAACAAGACCAACAACAAAGGAAAGATTAGGATGGGTATGAGTCAAGTATAAGAGGTTACCTACTAACTGATGGTACAAGGTGGCAGTAAGCTTGACTCCAGACTGGAAGGGAGAAGGGGTTGGTTTACAATCGTCCATGTGAAAGCGATGAAGAAGGTCACAAGCATACTTAGACTGGGAAAGAAAAATTCCTTCATTGGTTTGCAAAACTTGGAGGCCAAGGAAATAGTGCAAAAAGCCTAAATCTGTCATTTCAAATTTCGTCTTAAGGCTCGTTTTCACGTGGTTTAAAAGTTTTGAGTCATTACTAGTAAGGATAAGGTCATCAACATAAAGGACACGTATTATGAGATGGATTCCTACTTTCTTGGTATATACATTAGGATCAGAATGGCATCTAGAGAATCTAGTGGCAATAAGAAAGCTGTCCATTTTAG
This sequence comes from Picea glauca, assembly GCA_000966675.3. Lineage (NCBI taxonomy): Eukaryota > Viridiplantae > Streptophyta > Pinopsida > Pinales > Pinaceae > Picea > Picea glauca. The sequence goes on along the minus strand of JZKD02S1639441.1, from coordinate 124,119 downwards.
CATACCAAGCTCGGGGAGCTTTCTTGAGACCATAAAGAGATTTCTTGAGGCGACAAACAAGGCTAGAGTCACTCTGGACATAGCCATGAGGTTTTTCCATGTAGATTT
>JZKD02S1639441.1:98694-121284 GCA_000966675.3 Picea glauca | reverse complement strand
CCACTTTTATAAAGAGAAGTGGGGATCACTTTTACAATGAAGTTACTTCATGCAAAATAAATAACTCTAAAATAAAATATTAAAGCTACTTACAGTGATTCACTTTTATACTTGAAATGAAATACACTTTACAATTTTAGAATGAACTTTTTAAAAAAAAGTAACAAAAGAGAGACTTGAACTCAAGGCCTCTTACTTAATAAGGCAAATTTTAACCAAATGGTCTAGCAAAACATATTGTAATGTTCAGAAGGAGGATTGGGGTTGTTGTTGTTGTTGCAAAAAAATCTCTTTTCAGACAAGAATTTTTTTTTGCTTCTCGATGACAACAAGGGTTAGATCTTGGTTAGCTTACCCTAAAGATGCACCTTTTCCTATTTGTTTCTGATTTGCTGAGATCGCACAGGGCGTGGGGCAAAGAGAATACGCATATCTAAAAGAGTAGCAACCCGGAAATAAAAAATACAAAACCGAAATAAAACCAAAATACTTCTTTGCAAAAAATTAAAAAAATGCGTATTCAAACTTTATACCTCCAGATCTCACTATAATGGCCGTATCTTGGGCAAATGGAAACCTTTTCGAGTGAAATGAAAAGTGTTCCTGAATGAAACGAGTGCTTTGGAAGCAATGGAATGGTCCTTTTAGCCCATAAATTTACAAAAACAACAGAAAATGGAGATGAGGCAACTCGGCTTCACGATCTCAATCTACAACAAGAGCGGGTCTTCAAATAGGCTCTGATATCATGTTCGACAACACAAGTATTCCAATAGAGAACGAACACCTTCAGTAACCACTCACATAAACAGATGAAATATCAACACACTGATGTTTTCACGTGGTAAAACCCCTATGGGGAAACATCCATGGCCCCAGCCAACGCGACCACTTGGAGCAGTTTATTAATGCAAATAAAAAGATTACAAAGAGATTTTACAAGAGAATTTCTAACAATCGATCATTGGAAAATGACCCTCCATGCTCTTTTAATATAGATCATGGACCAATTGGGTGTTAATCCACAAATCAATGGCCTTTAAAATCGAGGAGAGTATGAACCTTCAGATCACTCTATGTCGAAAACATATCGTGACCGTCGGATTTCCTAACTACAAGTGCATACTAATGGATACTAAAGAAGCACACTAGAAAACACACATTTACCTAATGACACAATAGACCAAGTAGATCTTAACTAACTCCTAAGTGTCTAAATATCCTAACAACATATATCTAAAGACCCACACCAAGATAAGACCAAGAAGGCAAGACCAACTTGGGCTCTTGAGATAATTCAAGATGCAAAGAATTATGGTGCTCCATATAGGACTTTCAGAGAAAGAAAGAAGTCAAAACCATATTCCAGTTACAAAGCCTTCCACCTTTGATGAAGCAGTCGAGAAGAAAGAATGGAAGGAGGCTATGATTGAAGAATATCAAACCATCATGGAAAATTATGTATGGGAGATTGTGCCTATATGAGTTTACATGATAAAGCATGCAATGAATGAAAGTATCGATAAATACAAGGTAATATTTGTGGCTAGAGGGTTCTTCCAGAAGGAGGGAGAAGACTATGATGAGATGGTTTCTCTAGTCGCCAGATACACCTCTACTAGAGCCATCATATGTATGGCAACATCCATGGGTTGGAGTTTACATCAGATGGATGTAAAGACTGTTGTTCTCAATGGAGTAATTGAGGAAGAGGTATATATAAAGAAACCTTAAGGTTTTGAGGTACACTAGAGAGAAACCCATGTATTCAGATTAAAGAAGACCTTGTATGGAATCAAGCAAGCTCCAAGAGCTTGGTGCAGAGCCTATCACTATTCAGTTTTAAGAAAGAGCTATCCTCATAATTTGATATGAAGGGTATTGGTCTCATGAATAGAAGCACATCAGAAGCATGGTGAAATATTCTTGTGGAAACAAAAGTATGTTGTATAGATTCTTCAAAAGTTTGGGATGATCGATTTCAAATCCATGGAAACTCCCATGATAACAGATTTGAGGAAGTTTAGAGACTCTGATTCTGATCCGGTAGACTTGTCCCTGCACCAATAGTTGATTGGCTCCTTGATGTATTTGGTGAATACTAGGATAAACATTTGCATTGTTGTGAACATGTTGAGCCAGTTCCAGATGGAACCCAGACATGAACATTGGATAACTGCAAAGAATATATTGAGATATCTTCATGGGACGATAACTTATGGTTTGATATATACCTCAAACAGTGATGTACAACTGCATGGATTTAATGATTTAGATTGGGTAGGGAGTGCAGATGTCAGAAAGAGTACTTTTGGTATGTGTTTCAATATGGGATCTGCTACGATATCATGGACTAGAAGAAAACAAAAGTATTCAACACTGCATAAGTAGAGTATATTGCAGCTTGTGATGCTTGTACGGAAGTAGTGTGTCTCCATAAGCTGGTTTCTGGACTGTTTGATCATGTGTTGGATTTGACTGTGATATAATGTGATAACCAGATATGTGTGAAGCTCTCAGAGAACCCGGTGTTCCATGATAGGTTGAAGCACGTTGAGATCAAGTACTATAGTCTAGAGGGGAGAAGTGGTTCTCCAGTATATCTCCACTAATGAGCAAACTAAAGATATTTTGACGAAGGCTTTGTCCAAGATAAAGTTTTCATCCTTGAGGGACAAGCTGGGGCTCATGGAGATTGCTCCCTTAGTTGAAAGAGAGGAGATGACTTCCTCGGTTGGGAGGGAGCACTACTATGTAGCATCATGGAATGTAAGTGAGTTGTGGATATGTATCATGCTAGTATAATTTGGAGATGATCATACGACTTAGAGATGATGCTTTCATCATGCTAGTACAACTCATATATGATACAAATGGTTGGAGTTGTTGATACAATGGCTCGAGGAGCATCGTTCCAGTGCAAATTAGAGATGGACATACAACTTAGAGATGATGCTTTCATCATGCTAGTTATGTTCATGCTAGTACAACTTAGAGACGATGTTGGTGAGCCACATCATGCTAGATATGGCCATGCGAGTATAAATTAGATATGAAATACAACTTAGAGATGATGCATTGACATCATGCTAGATATGTCATGCTAGTACGGCTTAGAGATGACCATACAACTTAGAGATGATGTAGGGGGCTCATGTCATGCTAGATATGATCATGCGAGTACAACTTAGAGGTGGCATACAACTTAGATATGATGCATTGACATCATGCTAGATATGTAATGCTAGTACGACTTAGAGATGATCATACAACTTAGAGATGACATAGTGAGGCACTGATCCACATCATGGGAGTACAACTTAGAGGTGGCATACAAATTAGATATGATGCATTGGCATCATGCTAGTTATGTCATGCAAGTACAACTTAGAGATGATGTAGATGATACTCCATATCACACCAATACAACTTAGATATGATGCATTCACATTATGCTAGTATGGATTAAAGATGATGCAACTGATGACATTGTTGATGCAAGATGATATCCGATGATATGATTTGATTGTTGTGGAGACGGTATGTCTTTGGACAATAACTGTATGCTACTGTGGTGGATGTGTTCCAGTGATAGTGACTGTGTGTCACTGGTTAGTAGACGTGTGCTACTAGGAGTGGTTGTGTACCATTGGGAAGTAGTTGTGTACTACTATGGATAGACACAATTGTGTTCTACTGGATGGAATTATAGCAGTTTTATGCTACTATATGATTTCCATGTAGACTACCACTAGTGTTGGAGATGATTTCCAGCTAGATGGATAGTCAATGTGCTGATGGATAGACATTATTCAAGTGGAGAATGGTATAGGAAGAATAAATTGTTGGTGGATAGGCATTCTCCCTATGGAGAACGGTACATGTTGACAGATTGCTGACGTATCATGGACTGGTATTTTCCTAAGGCATAGATTGTCGCTCGATTAGGAAAATGGTTCAAGATTGATATTCTTATGAAAATTAGTTATTGGCATGATCAGGTTGAATAGTTTTCCTCCTAAGGACATGACGTCCCGATTAGGGTGGTTGATACAATACCGATACTTTCTAAGGCATATGGGTAGAGATTGATCTCTATAGGAATGGTATTTGTAGCCCATGGCATGGATTTCAACATTTGGGAGGACTAACATTTCTTTAGGACATAGGTTCAGATTATAAGAATGGTCCTTGTATCCCATTGTGGGGTTTCAACATCTATTGGGAAAACTATTCTTCTAAGACATATGTCCGGAATAGAAGAATGGTCCTTGTATCACTCTATTGAGTAAGTGGCTTCTTCAACATCATGCTCGATTAATCAGATGGAGTATGGCCTCAAGAGATTATGTAGTTGATTCTATCAGATGATATTGATAGTGGTGATGTTGCGCATGAGTTGATCTACATGATCATGAGATAGCCTGTGTGGCCATGATAATGCTACCTGTAGAATGGTCTACAAGACTATGTGAGTCTTGCCCATACCATGTGAATATGGATGGATGTGTTGATACCATTAATACCTCCATAGCTAGGAGGGAGTGTTGATGTTATGGTAGCCGTGGGAGGTATTAACCTCCATGTGTAACCTCTGACTAGATTAGAATGTTTTAGATGCTAGAAAAACCCTTAACAGATGTGTAGAAATCCTAGAAGACATGTCGGCTCAATAAAAGAATTAATAATTAAGTATTAGCCTATAAAAGAATAAGTCAACCTGTACAGGTGCCCAAGAGCACTATAAATAGAGGGAGATTGAGCTCATTTGGCCATTCACTCACTCACAACTCACACAAGTTAAGTGGTGCACAATTTTGGAGAAGGAGTACAGTTGCAGCTATTGCAACTGGGTTTTTGGTCTTGGTTTCTGGTTTATGGACTCTCTGTTTGGTGTGCTATTCTTGGAGAGAGAGAGATACACTATCTCTTTGTTATCAGTTGGGTCTAGTACTACTTCCAGAATTATTCTATCTATCAAGGTTATGGTGCTCGGGGTGGCTACGTGCCTATGGTTGGGTGACAATATTGAGATATTGTCTATGGAAAAACGAGCACATCATATATTTTAACACCTCTAACCAAGGTGAATGAATATGTTGTGATTCAATTTTTGGAACAACATCTAATTAGCAGGTTTGGTATTCCTTGAGTGTTAGTTTTTGACAATGCTTCATATTTCTCCTCATTAAATTATTGAATTTTCTTTAGAAAAGGTAATTATTCTAAGTTTCTAGCAAATTATTATCCACAATGTAGTGGTGTAGCTAAATTCACCAATAAGAACTTAATTTGTATTCTAAAGAAAACATTGTTGAAAACCATAGGAACCGGTAGAATGATTTACTCGATGCTTTATGGGAAGATCAAGTTAGCCCCATGGTTTCTCTAGGGGCATCTCCTTTTTTCCTAGTGTATGGTAAGGAATCCATCTTGCCTTCTAACATTTTCTTACCTTCTCTTCATCTCACTCTTCTCCGGGTAGAGTTCCTCAACCCTTCAAAATCAAATTGATACTCTTGTGAGATTGGGGGAAGAAAGATAGAAATCCAATAAGAAATTCTTTGCTCATTAGTAGATTGTTAACAATTGTTTTGACAAGCATACATAAGGTGATAAAGGCTTTCAGGTGGGAGATATTATTTTGAAATGGAATAAAATTGAATGAACTTAAGGGTAGACACACAAAATTCCATTAGCTATGGTTTGGCCCATTTCAAGTGGCCAAAAAAGTTGTCCTTGGAACATACATATTGTGAAACCTAGAGGGGGAGTTGGATCATCTTGCTATCAATGGCCAAATCTTGAAAGGTTACTTTAGTTAATTTACCTTGTGGTAGTTAACTTTTTTTTTCCTAGTAGTTTACAATTTCTATTTTAATTTTGATTTTAACTCGTTTCTATTTGATTTGGTTTTGTTTTTTCCATAGATTAGGATTTTTTTGCTTGGTTCTAAATTTGCTTCTTTTTGTTTGGTTTGTAATTTAAAAAAATATGGCTTAAAATCAATTTTATGATTTTGAAGTTTACATTTGCTATATGATGTTGTCTTTTAATTCTCAAAATCATGGTGCACCTAGTAAGCCTTGTAAACTCTCCATGTGCTATTCAATTATTATCTAGAGGAGACATGATGCAATTATAAATTCTATAGATTTCCAAATTACCCAAATTAGTGGTGGTTCTTAGATTCCTCCAAGTGATTGACTCTCTAAAATATTTGAAACTCAAGTTGGAGGCAATGAGCTAGTTATATGAAGGGTTCCTTTCACTCATATTAATACATTAGCTGAGCCTAAGAAAGGTAATAATCCATATATACTGCGTTAAATACCTGTAAGGGGATGTATTTATCACTCAAGATTTGCTAATCAATTCTTGAAACATGTATCATCCCCACCTATTTGAAAAGATCCATTTCTTCCCCCATCCATAAATTATTAAACAAATTTTAAGAAGAAGGAATGGGAAAGGAAGTTTAATCTATTATGGGGAAATGTAGATATCTCCACCAAGACTATTCAAATATCACTCAAAAAATCATTCAAAGTTCATATTTTTATATGCTCTTGATAATGCATTGGATGCATTTCAAAGTTCAATAAGTTTGAATGTGTTTGATGCTTCATTGGATCATTTTTAGTTTACAATTTTTGAGCTTGTCTTATAGTTTATCAGAGTACTCCCAAAAGCCTTTGAATTTTTCATTTTGAAACATGTTTGATAATGTGTTAGAACATCATCACTTTCACAAATAATCGAAAACCATGATCATTCACCGAATTAGTCACAAATTTATCGACATGTGAGCACCTCCAATAGTCTATTGGATAATCGCCAAATCATTTGAAATGAAATTGTTGGACTTATCTGAAAATTCATCAAGCCAATTTTTAATTCACATTTTTTAAACCATCCAATAGTGTATCAGATGGTTTTCATTTTATAACATTTCAAAGATTACAATGAACGTTTCTCCCCTAGATGAAAATTTGAAAGATCACATTAATGGCAGTACCTAGAATAGATATTCAACCTCAAGGTACTATCCCCTACGAATCTTCCTCATATTAACAAAATATTTCGACTTGATTATAGCTCAATTCCTTTAATTTCTTCTTCCTACTCAATACTTTGGCATTCAGATTGCTCTCAATGTATATGTGCAATAAAAAAAGAAGGAAGGTAAATTATATGTCAATTTTCTAACCTTCAGAACACAACACTCTCTCGCATTTCTTACTAAGCAACATCTTCTCAACAAGTTTTTGTTGTCTAGTCTTGTTATTTATTTCTCTAACTATACATGTTTCACTTTTGTTGATTTTCAATCACTGTGATGAATAAGGATTAAGATTAGGCAATCATGCTTTCAAATAGACCATTGTTCCATTACCTAATTCAAAATCAATGGTGAACCAATCATATGTATAAGATTGGCAAATTCAAAATTGTTTTATGTCTATTTGAAAGCACATCGACAACAATAACTTGCTCGAATTTTCAAAGATCTATAACAATTAGTATGTATCCAATATTTTTCCCAACCTCTTAGTACCTTTAGTTGCCTTAGCTCATTCGTTAATTCTTAATTATGATAACACATTTGAACTAAATTTCTTGCAGAGTTTTCCACATGGCACCAAAAAACAAGATATCAAAGTAAAAGCGTGTTAAGGTTAAAGAAGGTACACTTATGGTGTTGTTCCAAAAGTACCTAAGAGATCTATTTATCCCGACACCTTAAGTTATGATGGGATGAATCCTTATATTAAATGGGGAGATTTGTTTTGAACATTTAGGGAAGAAAATTACCCCCGCCCCCCCCCATAGAAACACCACTTGAATCGGTTGAATTTAAAGGACTTGACAACGATGTGGAACCAAATATTTGAACATTCCATCTACATGATGCAAATCCAACAACAATTATCCTCCCATGCATTGAGATATTTAAGTGGATTGATCATGTCATCATTGATGATAGAATAGTGGTAAATGAACATGGAAGATAGATTTCCTCCTTCCAATTGGTAAGTTGGAGAAGTACTATAAGTTCGATACCCCCAAAGTTTACATGACAACACAATGGGTGGAGGAATTTCTAGAGAGAAGGATTATCATATGATATTGAAAAAATGGTGAGTAGAAGGAAAAAAATCAATTCTTGGGACAATATCATTTATCCTTCTACAAACTTATGGGAACCCTACATTTATGTTTTAGCTTTGTTAATAAAATTGCATGGGGAGAAATATTCCCAACACTTCAAAGAAGTGTTTATATGTTTTCCTTTCAAGAAAGGCTCCACATTGAGGGGAATCCATAAGAAATTCAAAGAGAACCTGCTTCATTTTTAGAGAGGTGGTACTCCTCTTTATCAATAGCTAATGTTCTATTTATTATTTTTTATACAATGGGGAATGATAGAAAGCCAAACCCCCAAAGTATTGAATAAAAGGTGATGGTCGTATTACAAATATATTTTATTTTTAACAACATTCACCTACCTGATACCATCTCGAAAATCAAGAACAACTTAAATTGGGAAGGAACAAATGGTAATAGAATTTTTAACTCAACCCCTAAACAAATGAGCCACCACAATATAGTAAGATAGAGATCAACTCAAGATAGTACATTCCTAAGGAAATCACAAAGGTAACATGAGTATAATGGAAAGGTTTAAATGATTTATCATTGATATCATAAAGATGAAAATGTTTATATACTCAACATTTTGATCTCCCACAAAGAGTCAAGAAATGATAAAATATAATACGACCATTAAGTAGCTTTCCATGGAGATTTTAAAACAAAATTAATTCAAACTATTTTGTTTATAAGTCAAGAACAATGTTTTCCATGAAAGTCTCTTTTATAAGTATAATGACCTAGATAAACAATGAAATAAATGCATTTTCCCTCAATAACAGGGATGCGGATCCTGTAGACTTTGGAAACAAAGATCATGAAAGAAGAAAATAAGAGAGAGAAGTCACAAGTCAGTCTTAGTGGCAAAAACTTACAAATACTAAACGAGCCTATGATTCTAGGAGGAAATAAAAGAAAGAGAAAGCTTGAGATCTTGTAGCTTACATAATTGTGGGGCAATAATTACCAAGGGTCCTTTTCCTTTTGTTGTGTATCGTATAAATAATTTCTGTCAAATCATCCAATAACTGTAAATACTTAAACAATTCTTGGGAGACTTTAGATGCTACTTCAACCACCATGTCAACCCAAACTTTGATATATTCTCTAAGGGGACCCACAATAATTTACTCTTTAATTATCGATGAAAATATTTCATTCTATATTTCACCTAATTCCACTTGCTATTCTCGAACCAAAGAATCATTTTCCATATTTTCAATGAGAAGGTCATTAAGGCATTTTCATTTCCTTCTTAGGATAACATGTTAACCCTTCAAATTTTATAACCAAAGAAGATTTAGCAGTTTTTAGTTTCTCTTCAAATTCTTCCCTTGTAATTACTTTGTCTTCAATTAAAATATATGGTGCCTCTTATTTTTAATAGTATCAACAACTCTAAGGAAAACCCTACTTCTTCTTTCCCCAATATCATCACATGTGTCAATTAGTATCTAGAGGGTGTCAATATGACTGTCCCAACCAAATCATATTTGTTTCAATCTCTTGTTTACAGGGAGGTTTTCCTTTTTCCATTTATGCTGGTTCATGTTAGTTATCATTTGAATAAAAGTCTCAACATAGTTTTTACATAAATAATAATAATTTTGCAACTCGTGATAAAAAGATTCACTTAGAGACATAATGCAAGTGGAGAGGTAGGTTTATTCGGAAATTCCCAAAGCTCAGACAAGACATTCACTCTTTCTTCAATATTACATGTGATTGTCTTCCTAATACCTTGCAAAAATTCCCGATCTTTTCTTCTTTTAACTATTTTCCCAAGAGTATCTTCTAAATGCTCTCCAGGTGCTTGAATGGTAAATGCCTATGTAAACAATGGTTCAAGGTTCAAAGTCACTTCAAGTTATGCTATCCTCCTCTTCAAGTCTATATTCTCCCATTGTTGCTTGTTCATAGAATACCACAACATATCCCTTGTGGCTATTGTATGTTTAGTGCCCCATAGGTCCCAAGAATCTTAACATCCAACATAGTATTGTTCTTCTCCAACATCATCTTTCATCCAACCTTAACATTTCCAATATGGTGTTTCTTAGACTAGGGATCAAACTCAACATGATGCAAAGTAATAGAGTTATCTTCAAAAGCGGGTAGCAGATTGAAAACCATCCTTCTCAATCAAGCTATCATTTCCCAATTGTGTAGTGGACCAAAAAACAAGTATATATACTTGGTCATATTGATATGGATTATATTGAGAACAAATGAGATACAAACAAAACTATAACAGAGAACACATAAACACAATGAAACCCAAATTCTATTAATGAATAAAATAGAAAAATATTATAGAACACAAAATGGCTAGAATGGTGGTAGATTATTTTTGAAGAGAAAGAGACGTCGACTATCCTCATTCACAAAAAGATAATACAATGGGCCATAATAATTGCCTTTTAACATAAAGCAAGAACCCTAAAGGTGAAAAACCTTGACCTTAGGAGGTTGGGGGCTTGAGGTTGCCATTACATACCCAGACCTTTCCAATAATTTTACTTCTCGATTAGATATTTCAAATGAAATACTAAACGACCCAAACATAGGTTGTATGCAAAAGTTGCATGCCCGTGAAGTTGACACACCAAATAGCCATCTTAGGGCTCATAAACCTTTTGGTGCTTCACGTCCTAGGGTTATGGTTTTGGAATGGATGTCTTGAGGTTGGCCTTCCTTGCATTGTCCCTTGTTCTATGAGTTAAGGCCACTTTTTCCATGCTTTTGATGTTGTGTATTTTCAAACTTGAACTGTCGCTTATTCCACTACTTAAATTTTTGCTCGATTTCGACAACACATTAATAATAAGTTCCAAGTGAGGAGATGTCCAATAAATCCATATTTATTTATATGTACATGTGTAGGCCACTGTGGTACTTTAGAACCACGTGTCACTTTGAGTCTCTGATACCCATTTTTGAGTGTAAGGTATGGAAGATGTTAGTGTACTCTGACACCGTCTGGTCTCTTTCCTAATGCAAAGTCATCCATCTCATGTAATGGTCATCATAGTTTCCAATAGGGTAGAACTCCTCCTTGAGGGAATCAACAAAGGTAACCCAAGTGGGTCTTGTCCTAAATTCCATATAATTTTATTCATTATGTCTCTCCCAGTACCATTCTCACCAATATTTGACATGGTGGAGGGATTTAAAGGAGAGCGAAGGTGATCTTTTTAGTGTCAGAAAAGTTTTGAATAGAGTAATGTCATGCTAAAAGATTCAACCATTTCTCTAAAGCATCTGCATATATTTGGACTTCAAATAAGGGTACATGAAAGTTAACTTGTACCTTGAAGGGTGTTGCACCTCCAAAATGATTGCTTGTTGAAGGTGCCCCACCTGTCGTCGACATTCATTGAAGGATATGGGCGAAGTTGTCCATTATCTCATTCCATTGTCGCGTGAGGGCCTCCTTGAATTTTTTTTTGAAAGGATATCATTCTCCTTCATTTTTCTTTTTTTCCTCCATGGGAGGTTGCTTGGGCCACAAGAGTGGTCGTACCCAAGTGAGACTAGTCCGAGACCTAAGTCTTTATATCCTAACCTCATCAAGGGCATGCACTGCGAAATAAAAAGGAGCAAATTGCTATGATACATATTATATTGAGAATTAAATGAGATAAAAACAATGCTATAACATAGAAAATATAAATACAATGAAACCCAACTTCGATGAACGAATAAAATAATAGAATACTATATAAGACAAACTAACTAGAATGGTGGTAGCTTGTCTATGAAGAGAAAGAGATTTCGACTATGCTCATTCCTAGAAAGATAATATAATGGGATGAAATAATGGCCTTTTAACATAAAGAAAAAACCATTAAGGTATAAAACCCTAACCCTAGGAGGTGAAGTGCTAAAGATTTGCAGGCCCTAAAGTGGCTAGTTGATGCATCAACTTCCTAGGGGCTCAATGTTTGCATACAATATCCATTTGGGGAGTTTAGTAGCTTTTTAGAAACATATAATTGATAAATACAATTATTGGTAGGGCCTTTTCATGCCATGGAAACCCCAGGCCCCCGAATGGCCCAAAAAACGTTTCTTAGGGCCTCAAAACAACCCCAGAAGTTTCGGACCCAAAAATTATAAGAAAGACGACCAAGATGGATAATCACGATGAGTTAGTGGAAGTGGTGGGTGGCCACTAATATCCACCTAGATCACATCTACTTCCATTTCAGGAGTTTCAAGATGATCTGTTTTCATAGACCTCTTCCTCTTTGGGATGGATGGAATAACGTGTTCCTTCACTATCTTGGGGTTCAATGGGTTTTTTTCCTCATTGTCACCAACGATAATACATGTACTACATGTATTCTTATGTTTTCCTCCAAGATAAGTGACTAAAGCAACCTTCCCAGAAGAAGAAATAGTATTCGTAGTTGTTCATGTCACATAATGAACCCTCCCACTTCTAACCTCCCACGTGAATTCACAAATGGAGACACCTCAACACCAATATGTTGGACTCCCTTTGCTTGGAAATACCTTTTATTATCTTTCATGTTAGAGCTGATCAAGATATGCAAATCATCTTGAGATATTGTCAAAATGCTTGGTGTACTTGCTCCCTTGAATTCCATATGGGCATCCTGATTGTCACCAGTTCCTTCGGCCTAATGATCATGCCATGGAAAACACATACCATACTCGACTTCTATCGTAAGAGTTTTAAAAATACCTTCGGGATCAAAACCTCAAACGACCATAAATTCCTTCAATTGAAATGCTTGAAAACCTTTTTCAATTTCGAACAAATGAATTATGCTTCTCCTGGTATTCCCAATGCATTCAAAAGGAATTGAGATAATCTATTTCCTTTTCTTCACATCAAGGAAGACTAGCCACTTGTGATATTGTTGGAAAAATTGAATAAGAAAGAATCCGTCGCACACAAATCTTGGTAAAATGTAAGGTTTCCCTTTAACTCCATAAAGTTGAATGTAGGTAATTTTTTTTTCATAGAAATAATCTCCCTTACCGTAAGGAGGGTTTGAGCTTCCAATCTCAAATTGTTAGGTACTTGAATAAGAAGCATTTGCCTAAATCTCCCCACAAAGACATCTTGAATGTTGTAAAAATAGAGTGAAACCTTCTGCCTCCATAATGAAGGGTACCGATTTTGAATTACTTCGGTTTTAACATCAATCTCCCCTTTCATAAATTTTTTCTCAAGCAAATTGGGCAAAAACAATGCATAAACAAGATAAGAGGACATAAAAAATCTCCTAGTCTTATGGAAGTTTGACAACTGATTAGAAATATCATTTGATGTAAGCTTACCCCAATCAAAGATTACCTCCTTATACAAACTATAATATATGACATGAAAAAAATATACCAACACCTATGAGGTCATTTCTTGGCCGATGACTTAAACAAACAACAATGCAAACTCACAGTACGATTCTATGAGCTACTCAATTTCAATGTGATATGCCCTGGTTTTCTCATAAGTTGGTTGCTAAACCATTTCTTCAGAATAGGGACATCGTTGTTTTGAGAATTTAAAAAGTCATTAGCCTCAGGTACCTTGAAAACCTTAGTTAGTCCTAGGAGCCTTAACATATTTATAAATGTAGAAGCAGTAAGTGGAACATGGACCTTGCCAATTTCCTTCAAATTTACTAGTCAATTCTTAGAGTGAAAGTGCCTAGAACACCACTGAAATATTTCCTAGAAATCAAATACCCTAGGGATGCATCCTACTTTGGCCAACTTGGATGCCCAAATATTAGTTACCTTCTACTTCTCATCCTTAGTGTACCATTTGTAAGCTACAAACCAATGGTAATCCTGATCTCCCTATGCTAAATAAATGGTAGTATCACCACAATAAGGCTCACACTGTTATGTTCCTCAATAAATATGGAAATATATCATAAGAGAAACCATTAATCTCAACAAGAATAAACCAAACCATTCACCAAATATTCAACACAAGAATGTAGAAAAAACCCTTGAGGTAGAGTAACACCATATATTATTCCTTATGGAAGGAATGCACTCCTCATGCAATAATTGCTTGTTAAAATAACAATACACTTCACTGCTCATATACATTGTTTACACTTCTTTATATAACATTCTCTCTCTCCTAGGAACATTCTAGAGAAGGAATATTCTAGTATGTGGAACCTTCTAGAAATCCTTCTCACCTTTATTGTGTTCACACTATTACATGTACATGGTCATATATCTATTATCACTCCCATTGAGTACCTCTTTATTAACTCCCTAGGTATACTATATTCCATCCCCCTTTGCATGTTTTATCCTCGAAACATGAGAAGAAACCATACAATATGACCAACTAAGCAATGTAGCTAACTGGTACCAAGTATAAACATCCATCCATCCTAATGGAAGATAAACATGATGTCCAACTACTACCTAGTCACCATGATCTTGATCCTTATCATGCATTTGGTTCTATGGGATTGTTTCTCTATATTGATATCGTTTTGTAGTGCTGGTATTCCTCCATAAACCTCTTGATTTGTGTCCTTTCTGGTGCCATGTTGGTCCATAAAAAAGTGTGTTGATGCTTATGCCCCTGCCTTGATGGCTGTTGGTTCTCTATGTGGTGTGTATGGTGATATATAACAACTTTAGCAATCAGTTCAAACCTAATCTCGTTGGCTTATTGATTGTGTCCTTTCTGGGGCTATGCTTCAGGTTCTATTGTAGACTTGGCCTCTAATTCAACTTCAGACTCTACAATAACTTCTTTGCTTGCCCTTGTGGGCCCTTCTTTCTTACTAAGAGACACATCCTCCAATGTAATTTTCTCTTTCTTGTACCAAAGTTTCACAAACTTCTTTTCCACATTAATATCAATTGTACTAATTGTGGCCATCCAAGGATATTCAAGAATAACATCCACATCATTCATATTAATGGCACACAAATCAAAATGCAACACATATTTATCCATAGTGAGCTTCAGATCATTAAAAAATGGAATATTTTCACCCTCAACCTGTATGCTTTGCATATTATTTGGAGGAACTTGCAATCTATTAACCAACAAAACATTGATAAAATTTTGTTAGTAACTAGATTTTAATAGAAACGATGACCTTTTAGTTTTTAATACAACCATGAACCTATAATATAGAGTTTCCGCATGAAAAAAAACCCTTGGTGTTCTTTATATCTTTTTTTTTAACATGAGACCCCCTGTCTAACAATAATTTTTCAAATTCTTCATTGGTGAGTTCCATCATCTCGCTATAGTGAAGCAATTTCCACCGAATGATTGCATCATCTTGTAATTTTAAATCTACCTAATGTGTCCAAACCTCTTTCAACGTTGACTTCCTTTTTTTCCAGTAAAATTCATCTTGCTTGTAAGAAATCTTAAAAAAAAACCTAGGGTTTATAAAAATAACTTACCATGCAAATCGCAAGGCTTTTTCCAGAAAACCATGAAAATTTGTCGAATTTAAAATGCTGATAAATTCACTTCCCGGACTTTGTTTCAGATGATTTTTTTTTTTTAAACTGGATATTTTCCAAGAGAAATTAAAATATCCAATTTGTTTATCTAGAAATTATTCTCAGAAATTTTTAGAATTGAGTTTGAAGTGCACCACCTTCCTTTTCTTTGCTTGAAAAATCTGCAAAAAGAACCAAAATTTTCTTCCTTTCTTTGGCCAAATAAAGAGCTTTGATACCAATTTTTATGTTCCATAATAAATCTGAAAATTATAACTTCAGAAACAAACTCAAATCATCCACCAAAATATTGAACACAAGAATGAGAGAAAACCTTTGAGGTTGGGTAACACCTTTGAGAGACTTATCACATGGATATCATCGACCATTACATCATGAAATAATATAATCAAGAAACACATGCTTGGTTTTATTTGTTGCATCCTCAACCATACACCATCTATTGGCTTATCTAGGGATGGGACATCTGCATCGACCAACAATGTTGCCTGCACTATGACATCAAACCCTTCAAAGATGAGGTATTGTGTGATGTTTCCCCCCTTGAAGTTTGTGATGTTTTTATAGGACAACCATATATGTGGAAGCATCATGTTTTTTATGAATCTAGGCCTCGTAGTGTCATTATTACTTTGGGAGATCATATCTATAGGGTACCAGAGGTAGTCCCAAATACTCCAGTCTCTTTGATCTACATGAAGTAGTGCAGAAAGGTGGTCTCTGAGACCAAGATATTTTTCCTCTGTATGGTTTGATCAAAAGGTGCATGAAATGTCACTGCAACTTCCAAAACCTCTACATGAGGTCTCTATGCCCAACAACAACAGGTGGAAAAAATAGTAGAGGAGTACAAAGACGTATATGCCTCTCCTACTGGGGTTCCTGTGCACTCTTAGGTAAAGCACTCAATTGGTTTGACACCCGATCCTCGTCTGCCTAATGACCATGTATACAAGCATTATGTTATGGATAATGAATAAATCAAAAGCTAGATATAAAATCTAATTTTGAAGGGCTACATCAGACCAATATCCTCACCTTGCGGGAGCCCAATATTTCTAGTACAGAAGAAGGATAGGACACATCGACTTTGTATTTATTACAAAGCCTTGAACAAGATCACAGTCAAGAACTGGTAACCAACTCCCCGAATTGATGATCTTCTGGATCATCTCAAGGGAGCCAAGTTTTTTAGTAAGATTTATTTAAAGTCAGGCTACCACCAGGTGCCGATTGAGCAAACTGATGTGTGGAAGACAATCTTCAAGTCTAAAGAAGGCCTCTTTGAGTGGTTGGTCATGCATTTCAGCTTGACTAATTCTCCGACCACATTCATGCGGATGATGGATGATATATTATGACCATTCATAAACTACTTTGTGGTTGTATATTTGGATGTCATCCTCATCTTTAGAAAAACTTGGGAGGAACATTTGGAGCATATTCATTGGGTATTGGGCACCCTGTGACAACACAAGTTATATGAAAATTTGGATAAGTGTTCCTTCGACATGCATATAATCCAATATTTGGGATACATCATGGATGAGCATGGTGTACACGTGGATCCAACCAAGATGCAAGTCATTCACGATTGGATAGCCTCGAAGACAATGGCCAAGATCCGCAACTTCTATCGACGGTTTGTGTTGCGATTCTCTCATATTGCCTGGGCTTTAAGCCAAGTGACCAAGGGTGACACAAAGTCCAAGTTTGTGTGGTCCGCACCCCAACAGAAAGCATTCGAGGATTTGAAATTCCACCTCTCCTCAACACTAGTCTTCATTCTGCTAGACCTACAACAAACATTTGAGATTGAGACAAATGCTTCAGATTATTCTATCAGTGCAGTCCTCACTCAGTATGGGAATCCAATAGCCTATCACAGTGAAAATATATCTGATGTTGTTCGAAGATACCCCACCTATGAAAAAGATATGTACTCCATTGTGTAGACATGTCGATAGTGGAAGCATTACATTATGGGGAAGGAAACGATCATCTACATTGATCATAGGCCTCTACAATTCATGCAGACACAAGGAAAGTTACAAAATGACAACCATCAAAAGTGGTCCACCCACCTCCAACAATTCCACTTGAATATCAAGTAAAAGAAGGGTAGTAACAACCATGTCACAAAATTGCCTTAGTCAACCCCTAGTGGCAATGCTAACATCTGGACACGAGACATCTGGATGGATGCAATTATACAATAATGACTGTGTATTTTCTACTTCCTATTGAATCCCAAATTTCATCTCTAGGATGGATTGTTATGCCATCTAAGCCACCTATGTGTTCCTTCAATCAAGCGTGCAAAGCTAATATGGGAAGCTCATTACAGCTGGGCATTAGGACATTTTGGTCTAGAAAAGATAATGGCAATACTACAAAATCATTTTTATTGATTGAAGCTTTTATAAGATGTTTGCAAGTACATTAGATCCTGCACTTCCAACGCCATTGCCAATCCCAGCATCAAGAAACAGGGGCTATACACCCCTTTTCCTACTCCGGATAGGCCTTGGGAGCTCATCTCCATGAACTACATGTATGATCTACCTTCAACCATGCATGTAATGATTGTGTCTTTGTGGTTGTTGATCGATTATCTAATTTTAAAATTTTGGCACCCTGTAAGAAGAGCATCACAACCGAGGCCACCACCAAGATCTTCTTCACACATGTTTGGATTCATTTTGGGCTCCCAAAAACTATTATCTCTGATCGAGATAGTAGCTTCCTGATAACATTTGGATCCAACCTATGGTCAATGATGGACACCAAGTTGACCAAATCGACTGCCTTCCACCCACAGACTCATGGACAAACAAAGGTAGTCAACAGAATGATTGTCCATATCCCAAGGATGTATAATTCCAAACATCCATGCACATGGGATGAAATCCTTCCTTATGTTAACCATAACTACAACAAATCCCTCCACAACTCTTTTGGTCACAACCCTTGTCAAGTATGTTTGGGGTTCCAACCATTGGCCCCCATTGACATAGCTCTGCCCATTGCATTCGCAGAAGAACAATCCTCCCATGCTCAGAACAAGGTTGATCAGGTAACCAAATTTTTTGAGCATATCCAGCAAATCCAACAACAATTTCATGATATTGTGCAGAAAGCCAATGCCAAGTACAAGTAGTGCCACAATCAACATCGGGTACCACAAAAAATTTAGGTGGGATATAAGGTATGGTTGCATTTGCAAAAAGAGTGCCTCACAAGACCCCATCGGAATCTACACCCACTTCGATACGGGCCTTACACCATCACCAAGGATGTGTGTGAGAATTATTTTGAATTAAGTATTCCTCCTTTCCTTGGCTTGCACACAATATTTAATGCGGAACTTCTTCGACCATATTTTCCACCTCTCCTGGAAAAATTGGATGTGGTTGAGCAGTTGGCCCCTACAAAACTCAATCTTGAATATATCGAACATGTGACAGTTGATCAGATCATGGACACCAAGACAAAGGACACCCGCCAACAAACCATACAACTCTATCGGGTCATCAAAGCAGGGAAATTTCTTCATCAAGGCAAGTGGCTCACCAAGAGTAAGATTTAGCAGAAGTTTCCCCATATGATGGAGGCACTTGATACAATGGATACCATTGATTACTAAGGGGTGAGGAATTATCCAAGTGGACATTGTTGGCCACCCATCTATTCCACTGGCTCAAATTACAGTTTTTCCATCTTTGTAGTTTTCTATAGCATTTCGGGTCCCAAACTTCCAGACTATTTTGAGGCCCTAAAGGATGTTTTTTTGGCTCGGTAGTGCCTATCATGTAGCTGAAGGCAAATGCTAGGAAAAACAAAATGTGTTTTCCTTAGCTATACCTTTCCAACGAGGTATCGAGGACCCCAAACGACGTTTGCATGCAAAATTTATGCACTCGGGAAGTTGACGTCTCAACTTACCCCATTTGGGCCCACAAACCTTTTGGAGTTTCATCTCCCAAGGTTAGGGTTTTGGATGTTTAGGGTTTTATCATTTTCTAATTTATGTTAAAAATGCCTTGTTATCCAAAACTCCTATGGATAACTAAGAAGATGATGTCTCGAGGCTCTCAAGTTGCATACATGGAGTAGCGAGAGACAACTTGATCAGTAGTGTCCACTTGCACAAACAGAGACCCACCTCACAATCAAAGTTCCAGGTTCATCACGATGGTATCCACCACATCAGTTGGCTTCCAGAAGACATTGGGTCTTGCTCCATGAGGTAAAATTCATGTATTATGGTGAGTTTCATTTCAATATCTGAGTCATTTATGTTTGTGACATTTTAAACTGCTTTTGATTATGTAATGTTTGCTTGGACATTATGCTCTTTGCCTTGTTTTAGTTTGGTGGTTGACATTGCACCCTAGTAAGTGGGTCACCCTTAGGTATATGATTACTACTGGGAGGTCCTATTGATGAGTCATTGTGCCATTCTCGACCATAATTGTCACTTTCCACACTTCATTCCCTCATCTCCTTATCTTTTTGGATTTTCAGGTATACTGACCCAAGAGGGGGTTGTCCCTCATTTAATGGGAAGAAGGGGCTGAAGGCCTAGAGGCTTGTAGCCAGAAAAAGATAAAATCTAATCATTAACCTTCTAGATGCTCACCCAGGGATCTTGAGGACAATGGAATCTCTCTCATAATATATTGATGAGACCCATGAAAAATAACTAATACAAAATGCCAACCAAGTAGGAGCATGTGTGGGCACTATTTTTAATGCTTAGGTAGAATCCCCACACTTATTTTCAATTTGGGGAAGCATTATGTAACCGGGGTAGAGTCAAGTTGGGAACTATTTTTCATGCTTAGGTAGAATCCCCACATTGGCTTCAACTTGGAAACATCCTAAAAGAATAAAAGGCAATAAATGGGTTGGAAAAAGGTTGCATTGAAAATGAAGGTGCGCCACACCCTCTACAAAGGAACCCATAAATGAGATACTACAACCCCTTGTATGTCATGAACCCCATGCCCAAAAGTATTACCCCCATCCATGTCACCTAATCCACATGACTTAGAGAAAGGTCTTCTTGGGAAACACTCCTAAACATGAGGTACAATTCGCCCAATAGGTTGCTTTGTCAACCCTCCCATAGGTTGCTTTGTCAACCCTCAATTTCCATAGGGTCTTTGAGCAATTGTTTATTTTGATGGGGTAGTTTGGATGTACATGCTTAAACGAATATTTTATTGATTTGATTTACTTATTATGATGCATTTGATTTGATATTCTTGGATGACGTATTCTTTGTCTTTACACGACCTAGTTGGTAGACATCTTTGGAAGAACAAGCCTAGCTTGGGCTTCCTCGGGGTTTGAAGCCCACAGGTTGGATGCCAATGTCCCACACTTCGGATGATGATGACATGCATTTGGATGCCTATAGGACACCTTGGAAGAACTTACCCATCCCCTACATGCCAAACGACTTGCTTGAAAGGGCCAAAACGTCACCTTTTGAGGGCTTGACATCACCCTGGGGCTAGGTTGTGGTGGTGATGTATGTTTTGATGGAACTTTGGCACCTTTTGGAGGAAGAGGCTCATGGATCATGGAATAAAGGATTTTGTTGAAGACAATTGTCTTTTGGAGGCCTAACACTCCGTTCCCCAACTTAACGACTTGACCAAAAGTGCCTAACATTGCCCAAAAAGGGGGTGACGTCTTGTTTTTAGGGTTTCTCTTATGTGCAATATATGAATTAAATAATATTAATTTTATAAAGGGGAAAGGTAAGGGCTGTTGACCCCTTATCTTGTGTTTTACCCTAATTTTTATGGACTAACATGTTTTAGAACATTTTGTATAAATAGAGATCAACACTATTTCATTTGGACATAGCTTTGCCATTGTGAGAAGACATATTGGCTGAAATTTGCGCCCTCTTGGGCATTTTAAGTATCTATTTGTTATGAAAATGATTCTTGGTGATATTTCTTGGTGAATTCTTGAGCTAGGGTGGTGCACGCCTCTTAAAGGCTTATGTTCTTTCTCTTAGATGGTGATTTTCTTGGTGAACTAGGGTTTGATCTCTCTCTCTCTCTCTCTCTCTCTCTCGGAATTGGTAAGGAAAATCTGCATTTGTTATTTCTTTCTTGCTTATTCTTGGTCATTGTTGGGGTAAAACATAGGAGGAGTATGTTGTATACACCCTCCATTAAGCTTCATATTATTTGCTAAGTTTATAAGTCATTTTTGGTAAGGGTTGCTAGGAGAAGTACAAGTGTGTACACCCTCCTATATTTACCCTATTTTGATTGTCATTCCCTAGGGAGTAAGAGGAATTACACCCCTAGGGATCTTGGTGATCAAACTCGTGTTTTAAAGACTCCATTCACCCATTTTTTAAAGGAACTCATATGAATTTTTTCAATGGAGAAAAAAATTGTTTGCCTTGGTAAACGTGATTTAGTGAGATATTAATTTTGTTAAAGTTGGAAAATTCTGTGCATGGTAAGAGCTTGTCAAGGCCACTAGGGAATTTTGATTGTCTTGGTATTTTTAGAGATACAACTCATTAAAATATACAACCGTTAGGGATTCAACAAATCTTTCTTTTTCTTACTGATAACTCACATATCAATCGTAAAAAATTGCTAATAATTTTCTAGCATAATCTACTAATCCCAGTGCATCATTTCGATGGATTTTTGGTAAGTTTTGTGTTAGGACCATATATTGTACCCTTTTTGCCCATACTTTTTGCTATTATTTTACCCTTCATCACCTGCATTTTGACTTATACTATCATTCCACTTGATCATTCCAAGGTACATAACGTCCTTTCTCACTACTACACGTTTAATTTGTTTTGCATGATATTTTACATTACTTTTGGTCTTAACCATTGATTAGAAGTGCATAAGTGTCTATATCTGCAGAATAGTATCCAAGACCGATGCTGAA
>JZKD02S1639441.1:53731-98684 GCA_000966675.3 Picea glauca | reverse complement strand
GCATATATAGTGCGCAGCTATCTTTGAAACAAAAGACTTCCCTGGGTTGATAATTTATGTTTCACTTGGTTGTTTGAAATTAATTAAGCAATTATAGTGACCAACATTTTGGTGGCTGATTTTTCTGCTGTAACAACATGTTTTCTACAGCCATAAGGCTGAATAATATCTCTGCAGTAATTTTTTCTTACAACCTTGCTTCATTGCTAAATTCTCGTGCTTCCACCTAACATATAGCTTGTATAATTGGTTTTTCTTATGTCTCAGGCAGGTACTATCATCATCCATAGGTGCTCAAACTTATTGGAAACCATTGGCCACTACTGAGACTCTTTTCCAAGCCTTATTCCATTTAGGAACTTGACCTATAGGGAATTCACTCATAAGTATCACTTTCTATCTCATTTCCCCCAACCCCCTGGGATTCCCCCCTTGAGGTATTAACTTCACCTCTAAAGTGACAGGAATACCTATCGGAGGTGACAGTTGGTAGGTGTTCCCTTAGTTGTCTCCATCTTGTGGTTTGGGTTAGGCTTTTCCCAATCTACAACTTCTGTGATAACATTTTGGTTCCATTGTCGGGGAGTATTTTGAATCCTCTTCTGATCCCTAATGACGTTGTGTCAAGCTATCCCAAAGCCTTTCCCTAGATTTCCTGGAAACTCCACTTAAAGGATGTTCCCCTTCCATCCTTGATGAGCTCCTCTTAAATCTCATATGGTGACTCCACCTTCCCATAACCCACCTTTTCTTACTTCCCCCTTTCCATCCTTTGATGAGCCTTGATCTCATTTGGCGATTCCATTGAGGTGTCTTTTTAGTCAATAGAATTATGGAACCATGGGATGAACCCTCGTCCAGAACTTGCCATGCCTCGAGAAGGGCACGTTTACAAATGGAAATGGAAAAGGCTTCCAATGAAGTTGCTGAGGAAATGATGAATCTTGTAAAAGAGTTATTTCAAAAATATGCCGAAGAAATAGCTCTTGAGGATGAAGAAATGCTTGAAGGATAGATATATGAAGAAAGTTACCAAGAATATCCCGATGAATTTTCTCATGTTGAATATCCAGACAAGACATTTGATGAACATTAAGTGCTTATACATTCCCTTCCTTCTGATGAAGACATCCAAACCTCTGTTCCTCCTGCACATTAAGAAGAGAACATGATGAGATGTGACCCTTTCAAATATCTTTATGATACTTTATTCCATGACTTTGTAAGTGAAGAAGTGTTAGAGGAGCCCTTGGATGTGACAAACCCTTTTGGAAAAGGGAAAATAAAGTGCTCTGTATTAAGGATCAATCCTATTGTGATGAAGAGGCAATGGAGGAGCATGTCCATAAAGAGAAAGAAGAATTCTGATGAGGTGCAACATCATGAGAAGCCTTGTGAGACATCCTTATCTTTTCTCCCGCTTAATGAAGTTGAGATTGTACAACCTTACTCTACTCCTATATGTGAAGTTGAAGAATCAAATGATCTAAATGATGAAGAATTTGAAGATCCAGTACAAGCTACCCCGATCTCTGTTCTTCCTACACACGAAGACAAAGAAGTGGTCATTTTCAGTCATACTGATGGTCTTATGAAAGAACCCTTGGATATGGTTGACGAGCATATAGACTGGGAGACACAAATGGGATTTTGGTCATCTTATTTTTTTATAGAGATCCCATTTATGACATTGAGGGTAGCTCTCAAGCAAAGTTGGTTGAGGTATCATCTTCAGAGGAATGGTCTCAATGTGTGTGTGATTCATATGTTTGGAATCTTGGTTATGATATGATTACAAATTTTTTCTGTCCATTCAAGGATGACCTGTAGCATCATTTTCAGTGTAATTTTCGGTCATCCCTTTGGAGTTGTGATGCAGATCCTTTTGGGGATGCAAAATTATTGTATGAAGCCTTTCAACTACTTTTGTCCTTGATTTTAGATGAAAACCAGGAAATGGCCATCCCAAAGCAGTCAAAATCTCACGCTACAAAGATAAAGTATTTTCATCTTGAAGCTTTATACAGTGATTCACAGATGAAGAGGCAATGTCTTTCTTTCTCCAAACACGAGATGGTCCCTTAACTCTTTTCTTGTTCTATGAGGAATCATTGAGCTTTCTTGGGATCTCTCATCTCTTCTCAGTCTTTGATCAACAATGGTGTGCTAAAGACGGATGAAAACGAGCCATATTCCTTACAGGGTATCCCTCTTCAGAGATAGATTGATCAAGCTTGTGGCCATTCTCTCCAACATGATTTCCTCCCTCCCACCCATCTCCATGAGTTTCATTCCATAATTGATTGTCTATCTATTTATGCTCATGATTATTTTGTGCTCAACTTATCCTTGTTGTATTGCATGATTAAGCATAGGGGGAGATACCTTGATGAAATGGTAAACATATGGTTGCATTGGTTATATGACTTCACCTTACATCACCCATCCCCTGATCTTCAGGGCCCCAGGGCCCCAGGTAAGTAGTTAGGTAATTTTGATTTCTTGCATTTTCATTTTGATTGCTCATGATAGTTTAGTTTCATTTCATCTTTGATTTTCATTTTTCTCTACTTGCATTATTGATTTTCATGTTTCTCTTTTAGAAATTTTAGGAAAAAAGAAGAATTTTTTTCTTTCTAGATTAGTTGTTATTTTGAGTTTTGATATATATGGAAGAAGGGTGATAGAACCACCCTGGATTTTATGGTCTTATGTTTCAGTGTAGGAAAAATTCTACCAAGAGATGATGTGATTCTCATGCACTCTATGGTGTGTACATGCGCCAAAGTAGGAGCCATATGCTATACCCAACTCCTAGGAATAACTAAGGAGATGATGTCTCGAGGCCCTCAGGTTGCAGACGTGGAGTACCAAGAGAAAAATTGACCAGCAATGTCCACTTGCACGGACAAAGACACACCTCACCGCCACAGTTCCAGGTTCATCACGACGGTACCCACCACATTAACATGATTCCAGAAGACATTGGGTCTTGCTACATGAGGTACAAGTCACGTATTATGCTGAGTATCATTTCAATATTTGAGGCATTTGAGTTTGTTGCATTTTAAACTGCTTTTGATTATGTAACGTTTTCTTGGACATTATGCTCTTTGCCTTTTTTCACTTTGGTGGATGACATTGCACCCTAGTAAGTGGGTCACCCTTAGGGATAGGTTTTCTACTGAGAGTTCCTCTTGATGATTCATTGATCCATTCCTAACCATACTCATCAATTTCTACACTTGATTCCCTCATCTCCTTACCATTTGGGATTTTCGGGTGTATTGACCCAAGAGGGGTTTGTACCTCATTTCATGGGAAGAAGGGTCTGAAGGCCCATAGGCTTGTAGCTAGAAAAATATAAAATCCAACCATTAACCTTTTATATGCTCTCCCAGGGATCCTGAGGAAAATGAAATGTCTCTCGTAAGATACTGATAGGACCCATGAAAAATAAATAATACAAAATGACAACCAAGGAGGAGCATGTGTGGTGTTGAAACATATATTACTTTTTTTTATCTTCAAAACTAAAACCTTCCTTTTTCGGGTTTCATCTTTTCATGAAGCATAACCCTCACTATCATTTCCAAAAGGCCGGTACCAAAATCTCGACAAGCTTTATTCTTTAAATAATAAAAGGCACAAAACCAAAAATGTTATAAAAGTCTCGACGCGCTTTCGGTAAAGTTATTTTTTTTTAAATCATGAAAAGCTTAAAGCCTAAAGAAGTAAAGACTAAATTTTAGAAGTTTTTTGGGATTCAGGGTTTATTGAGAACATATGTTAATGCATTTCCAATCGCAGAATCCCGATCCCTGATTTCCCGAAATATGGAAATTACCAATTATTAAAGACTACGTTAGTTGTATCGCAATTTTGGGATACGGGGTTCAACGATAACATACCTCTTGTCAACATGATCCCCGAAATCCCAAAACGCGAAGTCCTGACTCATAATTTGGGTTTAATACTGATTAATTAATTTACTAAAACAAAGTTAAGTCCTAATTTAAAATTGTCTTGATTTCGCAATTTCGGAAATCAGGATTCATTTATAACATACCTCTTGTCAACATGATCCCCGAAATCCCCAAACGCAAAGTCTTGACTCTTAATCTGTGTTTAGTCTAAATTAATTCTATTTTGGAAGCATGATTAATGACAATCAAACTTTTTAGATTTGTTCACGTTTCGGTTTCCAATTGAATGAAATTTTCTGATTTTTGAATTCAAAAGCACCAAACTACGGCCACTTTAATAAAGGATAATTGATGATATGTGACACTAATGCATATCTTAGTAAATATCCATTGCATTCAATGTATTGAATTCTTGTCATATGCGTCAATACCTTCATAATTAAATGAATTAAAAAAGAGTTTAAAGGTCTGTGTTTCGCAACATATTCTGTTTCATATTATCAAGCGTAAGATGCATTCAACCGAGCTCATACACTCCTTTTCTGTGATAGATTTTCCATCTAACATAAAGTCATGGCATGAAAGAAAGCATCGAAGAAGAGTGAAGATACATAGGAGATGCGCAACCCAGAAGGAGATATCATATCCGACACTATGCCGCACACCATCGACTCAATTAAATCTTGGACAGAAATCTCTGAATTCCTGGATTACGAAATCAAGAATTCTCCTATTGATTCCGAGAATCACTTTCGGGATATAGCTGAATCAGAGCTTCATAAGATCGCAGCATTCCCTTGGCTTATGGCGTACAACGACATGATCAATTGGGCCTTGGAAAAGGTTGGTATCTCGACAAGAAGCATTTTAAATGATCAAGGGGTCGTTGTCGGTTCATTCAGGCTAGAACATATACAAGTAATGTATAAAATCTCACCAAATCCTAAGTACATTTATAATGCCGAGTTTTTAGCTGAATTTCAAAGGAAGGAATGTACTGAGGTAGACCAAACTTATCTCGATTTAATCAGAGAATGGTGTAGATGTCCATTGAAATTTAGGGCCAATACTCATGGGGTTTATGCCATATCATCTTTGAACGAGTACATGGTCTATGTAGCCATTATGCTGTGTAGACTTTTCGAGAAAAAGAATCCCTGCCATTTTTCTGCAGAATGGGTGCCCTTTTTAGAAGAAGCTTCAGAAGGATACACTTTTAACTGGAGTAATATTTTGTCTGATAACCTAGTTCAAGAAGTTTCAAATTACAGAGTTGCAAAATCTAAAGGTCAGCTAGTGGCCTTTTACATGTCAGCGTACATTATGGACGCAATTTGCTTTGTGACTCCTTTTCCCCTGATGAATTGGAGTTGGAACATAACCTTCCCCGAACCCATTCACAAGCATCACTCTATGCTATGGGAAGAAAATGCTAAGAATGCATTTTATGAAATTTGTCATTTCATAGTAATTCCAATGCATAAGATGTTTTATGGCTGTGAACCCCCTCACATTTTTGAGCCAGTCTCATAAAATCTCAAAGCAATAGCCGACTGGTTTGTTGATGAACACTTCTCTTATATTAGGGTTTATGGGTGCTCAATCCCCCCTCACGCACTTCCAAAATTCCTCCCGGACTGACTGGTATTGAGGGAGGTAGCACATCAAATAGTGAAAGGTGGTATTGGAATAGAGCTAAAGGCAACTCAAAATAAATCCTAGGAAATCTTCCCAGTGTATGTCAGAAAATGTTCATTACTAAACCTAGGCCATTCTAAAGTGGAAGCCAAAGCACTGGAAGAAATAAAACTGGTAGATATTGAGCACAGAAAGCATGACCCTTATCAAATAGTAAGCAGACATTTGATGCACTGTAATATGAAAGCTTATGAACATGAAAAATATATTTATGATGATATATTCAAAGAGGTTAAAACTTATGAGGAGGTATTGAACAGGGTACGAGCCTTATCACCCAACCTACAGACTGGTTTCATGTCCTTCCAAAGTCACAGACGAAGTTGTTTGCCAAAAATTTTGCAGGGTGAATCCAGGACCCCTCCTCCAGAGCAGGAAGGGTCTCCCCCAGGCTTTGAAACAAATGTACAGGATAAAGCAAATACAAAGGGAAAAATGAAGGGGATTGAAATGCCTTCACAAGAAACAGAAGTTCCTCAGACAGAAAAATCAGAGGCAGGGAAAGGGAAGGATTTGGAAACACCCTTAGAAATCCCTGAGAGTTTTCCCAAAAAAGTAGGAGGAACACCATCGACAAAACTTGTAAGTCCCATTACTTCTTTGACTCCATTACAGTCTACTTATGGAAATCCTCAAGAGGGAGCTCTATATGTTAGTGACCTTGAGCCCATTTCTAGGGATGAGATTCCTTCCTCTGATTACTTCTTCAGTAAAAAGAGGAAGGCTATCTTGAAACAGGAGATGCATCCAAGAGGATATATGATGATTAAAAAGCACAAGATCATTATAGATGGACAAAAACTTAAAGAGGGAGAATTCTCTACAGAAATAGCGGGCACAATGGGAGATTTAGCATCGATGAATTTATACTCTGTGGGTAGTTTGACAACTATGTTGGAGCAGAAAGATCAGATGATAGATCAACTACAAGGTCAATTAAAGGAGACTGAAATAAATATCAGTTGGGAGATAAAAAAGGGTCTAGAACGAGCTATATTAAATGACATTCAAGAGATTTAAAAACTGAAAGCAAGTTTAGAGGAAGCAAATCAGAAAATACAGGTCACTCAAGCACATGTCTTACAACAAGAGGAAATGAATAAACAATTACAAGATAAGATTAATTCCATTCAAAATCAAGTGGTAGAGCTTGAAATCTTCCAAGCTCAGGCACTGGAAATATATACAAAGATAAAAAAAGAGCAACAGGGGGTGTTATTTAAGCTTGAGTTTATTCAGAATTACTTTCCGGGAGCAAGTAAATCTTTGGAGAGCATTCTCCAAAACGAGAGAGAAGTGAAAGCAGCTAGAACAACCTTTCAAAAAGCAGTGGCTTTTTCAACAAAAGAGGAAGTCAGAGAGATTCAAAAACTATATGTTTCATAGCAGATTAAAGGTGATATAATACTCAAGGTGTGGGAGGAAAACCTTGAAGAAAACAAGAAAATAACCAGAGAACTGAATGACGACTGTCAAGGAATTTTTGACCTTTTAGAGAAAACTTCATTGAACATTGGAAAAAACGACTGTCCCAGGTTGTTAGGAGAAATTAACATTGTCAAGCATTAGTTAAGATTTAAAGAAGATCTGGAAGAAATTCAGGTAGAGATTCCACAAATAAAGGTAATCAATGTTACTCAAATTGACAAATGGATAGTAATGCCTAACTTAAAGCTACAAACTATTAAGTTCACGAGAAAGATAATCGAAGACCATCTGCCAGAACTGCAGAGAAAGTTTTTCTTATTTGAAGCAAAGGATATTCCAGAAGCTCCCAGAGTTTTAGTGCAGTTTCTGGGCAAATGTATTCACTGTCTTAAAACAGAAGGAGGATGTTCATCAACACAGACATGAAATTCTATTTTGAATATTTTTCATCATTGAAATATAAAGCAGTTAAAATAGAAATGTAAACGGTTCGACATTGCTCATTCATGTAACCGTTAGGCTTAGGAAGTTAGTTAATCACCAACAGGAAAAAGGTTTGGTGAATCATGTATAAATACAACTTCATAAGACTGAGAAGAGGCTTTTTGTTTTTTGGGAGCTGATTGTATTAGAAGTTTTCCGATTTACATAATATAGATGATGCAGAAGAGATTCTAAATTCTGTCACCTTGAAGCTATGTGTTCCTTCACTCCATTTTCAATATCTTTCAATATGTTTTATTCTATGTCTTTCTAATGAATGATCAGCTATAGTTTAATTCAAAATTCTACTGTAATTTGAATTTATTTGATTATCTAATCATTTACAGTTTTTCCTCTGTGATTGCTATCAGTAGTTTCAAGACCTGTAGGTCTGTTGGATGGTTATATCTTGTACTCCATTAGAAATTTTGTTTTTCTCCCCTTATTTTGTTATGATATGAGATTCTTTCAAGATTAAAGCCTCATATTCTCCAACAATGTTTCTTTGTTTTTATTTTAATATTCTCAAATTACTTCAAGTACAGGAAACGACCTTTACTATTATTATGTTATTATTTTGAGTTCCAAAATTCCTTTTCTATTTCATCCCACGAAACTGAAGCAACAATTTCTAATTTTTTTTATAATTTAATAAAATTTTAATCCTCATGACTGTCCCAAGTAATAGACAACCTAATATAGAACCCGGCCTACAGGATCTAACTAGCATTTCTTTGAACTTATTTAATACTATCCTGCAAACAAAAACTACCCGAGTCAAATTAGAACATTCATGGGCAATTATTGAGAGAGAAATCAACATCCAAGAACAATGGGAAGCGAGATAGAGACAGTTGAGAAACCAACTCTGATTTACCCTTCGCAATTGATTGTTACTCCTTAATTCTCTTTATCTTTCGGATTCCTTGACGGTATACTTTAGAGCCTTAAAGTATAAGCTCAGGAACAACATCGTTTTGGTGCTGTTGCCAGGGAACGAAGAAACGAAACTTTTCCCTAGGAAGAATGACATTGACACTTTCTTTCTTTGATAGTGAACAAAGATAGAAAACTTTCTAAGGCTACCTTTATTTTTCGCTTGGCGACTCCACAATAAGTAAACTGGCTATTAGCCGAAAGAACACCAGAAAGAACTCGGACGACAAGCAGACCTCACCAGTCTTTGATCTGGAAAATATTTTAAAAACATGAAGATCCCTTAGACAAATCATTTCACCCATAAATACTATTTGTCAGCCTGATTTTACGCAGTTGAACGTTACAGAAACACTTGAGAGATCCGTATCACTTCCCCTCTCATATGATACGTTCTCTTTTCCTGAGGTATTTTCCCTAGATTTCTGTGAGCCCTCTCCTCACACGTTCCAATATTCAGCCTCAAATCTATCAATGGCCGCACACGGAGGTGCTGGAGCTTGGGGTGGTGCCTCAGGAGGACTAGCAAGCGGCCAAGCATCGCTTCCTGGAATATTTGCTAAAGTAGCTGCTAGATATGCCCCCCTTGTCCTCCCAGTTCCCCTACACGACCTTCCTGAAAATTATATGAAAAGCCTTCCCAAATTTACAGGGGAAGGAGATTTGACTGCTCAAGAGCACATAAACTTTTTTAACCAATTTTCCGAAATCCTCGGAATAGAACACGAAGATGTCTATTCTAGACTCCTCGTTCAGAATTTCGAAGGACAGGTGAGGACCGGGTTTCGAGCCTTAGCAGCTGGATCTCTAAGATCTTATGAAGAACTTGAAAATGATTTTATTAGACAATGGGGGGAGAGGAGGGACCACCTCTATTACCTAACTGAATTTGGAGGCCTTAGAAAGAAAAATTCAGAATTAGTTCTAGAATTCACGCAAAGGTTTAACAAGTTGTATAATAAAATCCCGTTCGAAGTCAAACCTTCTCAACTCGCAACAAAGGTGACTTTTTCTGGCGCCTTTGATCCCGATGTCGCCCTATTATTAAGAGAAAGGAGATCAACAGATCTCACGAAAATGCAAGATGATGCTCTTGATATTGAATCGAACATGATGGCATCAGGGAAATTAAAAGAAAAAATAGAAATCGGGAACAAAGAAAATAGGAAATTCAAAGAACAAGGTGGATCCTTAGGATCGGGTAAATCCTTGGGAGATAAAATAGATGAGATGGCTAGGGTAATTAGAGAACTTTCAAATAAGATTTCAAAAATGGAACTAGATAAATCAAAAAGGGATAATTTTCCTAGGAAGGATTTTAGAAGGAATCTTGATCCTCATGCCCCACAAAAAATAATTCAAAATGAGGATAAAAAAATCCCAACCCCCTTCAAAAGTGAAAATTTCATTGGAGAGGAAGATCTAGAAGATTTTGAAGATTTTGATGAGGATATTAATAATCTCGGTGAAGATAATAAATCACCTTATTTATCGAGACAAGATTATGAAAAATTCTTAAATAAAGAAATTAGACCGGAAGATAATGTTAGCAACGATATATCTAAATATTTGGCCTATCAAGGTACCACAGATGATATTATATCTGAACTACATGAGAAACATAATTTAAGACCTAGGAACAAGAGTCTTCCAACCGTCCCAACAAAAAAGATCGTGCCTAGGGGTGAAACTGATGAAGCAACTCCAAAGGTTGCTGAAAAACAGACTACAAAAAATCACACTGCTGACACACAACCTGTCAAGCCAAAGTCAGTAGGAACATTGATGCATGAGCATCGTCAACATCAAGCGAGCTAGCACAGAAGCGAAGGACAGCTGGACAAGCTAACACAAATTTTGAAATCACCTTGAAGTTGTTGCGCAATCTTAAATGAAGTCATTAAGAAGAGGCGCACTTGTATAATGTAATCAGACCTTGAGCGATTCGCTCTCATCCTTAGTAGGTAGAAGGCATTTAAAGTAGTTAATGTAGGTAGATAGAATTTAATTCTAGATTAGACAGTTTTAGAGCGCAAGAGGGAAACATGATTTAGACACCCTCATTGTGTATTGTATGATAGTAGTGAGCATAGAGAGAAGAGCATGCAGAGAGCTGTGTAAGAACACCCATGTACAAATATTTGGATTAATACAAAGAGGTTGATTCAAATTCATGGTTTTGTGTTTGTTCTCTGTGTATTGATGTTGAATGATATGCTCATAAATGTTTTCTTCTTGTTGTGCATTTGCTTTATATGCTGTGTATATGATTTCATGTTTGAGTTTGAAGTCTGAAAGGAAGTGGGAATGAGTTTCAATTATTTCTCTATCTGAACAAGGATTCCTGCAAGGAGTGCAATTGAATTTTCCGCAAGGAGTGTGTTGACAAAGGGTTCAGATAGAGATAACTTTTGTTCTCATTCACTCTAAGGTGCAGACAGGCACAGGAGCCGTGCAAAGAGTGCGCAGGCTGAGTGAAGTTTCAGGGTTGTGAACCTGAGTGAACTGTTGAGAGACTGCTGCTGCAGGTGTGCGCAGAGTCAAAAGGATTCAACACTTGGAAGTTTCTGAGGGTTGCTGAAAGGAGTGCGCGCAAGAGTCTTTTCTAAGGCTCAGAGTCACAAGTAAGCTCAGGAAGGATAAGGCCTTCGAAATTGTTGAAGGACAACACAGGAAAAGCTATGATTGGAAGTTCGTAAGAAGCGTCATAAGTTTGCGTCGTAGGTGGACGAGTTCCAGGGAGGAACACTTGGTCATTCACAGAAATCTCCAAGGAAGGATGGACGATCGAAATTCTCTAAGGAGGATTCACGAGTTTCCGTGAGCCATTAGATCTCACAGAGAAGTAGGGGAGATACGACGAGTATTCCCTAAGGGTTCAAAGCTCAGGAGGGGTAGGACTGTTGATCCGAGCTATAAGGACCGTGGGATCTACACGAGGAATCCCATATCAGGGTATTCATGGGTTGAAGTCTCGTAAACATAGCAACAAGAATCACGATATTCCGATACGTGATATCCCAAAAGGCTAAGAGAATAGTGTGGGGGCCACAAGGGTCAGAGAGGTGGACAGGTGGCGCACTATTCAGGTGGTGCACTATTTCGGAGATTCGTGGCGAGAAGTCCTGAAACATTTGCATCAAGATTCACGATACCGCGAAGTCTGAAATCCTGACAGAGGTGACGGGACGTTGAAAGTTCAAACTCGAGCGTGAGTCGGAGTTTCGGCATATCAGGATTCGGGAGTTGGTGAAATGAATTGTTCGACATCGCGAGTGCCCAAAACGTGATAGGGAAAACCCGAAAGGAAAAAGGGGAAAGGGTCAGCATTGACCGTTTCAGGAATCGGGGTTTCGAGAGTCCAATGCTCGACCACTGACCTCGTGAAGTTGCGAAGTCCGATCTCCTAAGTGCAAAGAGGGGATCCCATGAGGATTGTTGTGGGTGTAGATTTCCCGACAGATAAATAGAAGGACCGTTTAGAGTTCTTCGGGCCGTGGAATAGAAAATATCTTGTGAGCATGCAGACCGCCCGACCTGTGGGTTGAGAGGTAGTGGGCGTGTGCGTCAGTTTGGTATCAGAGCACAAAAATCTTCTTTGCTTTCTGTAGCAGAGAAAGATAATTTACTATGCCGCCAAGGAGAAGGGACATGAAAACACCCGATCCACTAGAGGATAGGGAAATGCCGTGAAGAAGAGGTAGGCAGATGACAGATCCAGCCATGGAGAGAGAGATGCATGATCTATGAGCTAGAATCGAAGACATGGAGACAACACAAAGATGCACAGTCAGTGCTGGGGATTTCTGTGATTCGGAAAGTGAAGCTGAGGTTGAACGTGAAGAAGAAGTTGCAGTTGAAGATGCATCAAATGAACATTTGATCAAATCTATTGCAAGGATGGGTGCAAGAGCAAAGATGGAAATTCCAGTTTATGAGGGAAACTTGGATGCAGAGGAGCTTCTAGACTGGATTAGAGCTCTAGACACATACTTCGACTATGAAGATGTCGAAAAAGACAAGAAAGTCAAGCATGCTGTCACGAGATTAAAAGGACATGAAACATTGTGGTGGGATGAACTACAAGCTGATAGACGCTGCAAAGGCAAGCATAAGATCAAGAGCTGGGACAGAATGATCGCGAAGATGAAGGTGAAATTCATCCCCAGGGATTATCAAATTACTCTGTTCAGGAGGATGCAGAACCTGAGACAGAAGCTAATGACAGTGAAAGAATACACTGAGGAATTCTATAAACTGAACATCAGGGCAGGTCATCGGGAAAGCGATGATGAAAAGGTTGCCAGATACATGAATGTCCTGAGATATGATATCCAGGATGAGATGAGCATGGTAACCATCCGAACGGTGGAAGATGCTTATCAGATGGCTCTGAAAGCTGAAGAGAAGCTAAGCCAAAAGCAGAGTCAGAGGGGCCGAGGCAGAAGTCAGCCCGGAGGCAAATCAATTGCCCAGGATAAATATCAGAAGCCCAAAGAGGATTGGAAGAAACCTCAGACTCGAACTGAGAGAGGTGGAACCTCACAGCAGGGACAACATACTGAGGAGAGAGGAGATTATGCTGACAATAATACTTTTCCTCGTACTAGAGGTAGAGTAAGAGGAAGAGGTGGAGTAATAACATGCTTCACATGTGGAAAGAATGGGCACAAGTATTATGAGTGTCCAGACAAGAAGAAAGAGAGTGGAGAAGCTCACATCGCTGAAGCACAGAGGCAGGATGTTGAGGCAGAAGATGCTGAAGGCGGAAGATCGCTGATGATGCGAAAAGTCCTTTTGACACCCGAGAAGGAGGTGGAGAGTTTAGTCCAAAGGACCAAACTTTTTAGGACTGCTTGCAAGACCAAGGACAGGGTATGCAAGGTCATATTAGATAGTGGTATCACGGATAATCTCGTTTCTACGGAGATGGTAGAGAAGCTGGAGCTGGAGACGACTGATCATCCAAGCCCATATAGAGTTTCGTGGCTACAGAAGGGACACCAGGTAACTTTCACTAAACAATGTTTAGTTGAAAGATAGGTGGATATAATGATAAGATATTATGTGATGTCATTCCTATGGATGTTTATCATCTATTGCTGGGTAGACCATGGCAATATGACAGGAATGTGATTCATGATGGGAGAATGAACACATACACCCTAGAGAAGAATGGGAGGACACACATGTTGCTTCCAATTAAGGATAAGGAGGTGAAGCCGTAAGTAAGCAACACGGTACTTCTCATGAGTGGGAAGGAACTTCTTACCGAGGTTAAGAAGAAGGAGGATCCATAGTTTATCGTGGTCAAAAAGCCTAAAATTGTTCTGACTAGCACAAGGGTGGATGATTTACCAAAAGAAGTTCAGGAATTGCTGGAAGAGTTTGCTGACATAGTAGTGGACGAATTACCTCGTTCGTTGCCACCGATCAGAAGTGTGAGTCACCACATTGATCTCATACCAGGAGCCAATTTTCCAAACAAAGCCACATACAGGTTGACGCTGCAAGAGAATGAAGAGGTTAAAAAGCAAGTCTAGGATTTGTTGGACAAAGGTTTGGTCAGGGAAAGCTTGAGTCCATGTGTTGTTCCAACAGTACTCAGTCCAAAGAAGGACAGAGGCTGGAGGATATGTACTGACTCGAGGGCGATAAAAAAGATAACCATCAGGTACAGATTTCCATTGCCGAGGATGGATGATATGATGGATTGCTTGAGTGAAGCAAAGCATTTTTCAAGGATTGATTTGAAAAGCGGTTATCATCAGATCCGCATGAGAGAAGGTGATGAATGGAAGACAACATTCAAAACCAACGAAGGGTTGTATGAATGGCTTGTTATGCCGTTTGTATTAACAAATGTGCCAAGTAACTTCATGAGGTTGATGAACGAAGTCCTGAGGGAGTTCATCAGAAAATTTGTCATTGTGTATTTGGATGACATACTGGTTTACAGTAAAATAGTGGCGGTGCATCTGAAGCATTTGTCTATAGTGATGCAGAAATTACAACAGGAGAAGCTGTTGATAAACATGAGGAAGTCCTCATTCATGAAGACAAAGCTCATTTATTTGGGGTTCATTATTTTGGCAAATGAGTTGAGGATGGATCCAGATAAGGTAGAAGTGATCAAGAATTGGCCATCACCGAAGAATACCTTTGAGGTGCGAAGTTTTCACAGGTTGGCTAGTTTCTACTGAAAATTCATCAGGAATTTCGGTGGAATTAGTGCAACGATGATGGACACAGTGAAGAAAAGACACAAGTCTTTTCACTGGACAGAAGAAGCTGAAAAGAGTTTTAATCTGTTGAAGGAGAAGATCACGGAACAACCAGTTCTGGTGTTGCCGGATTTCCAGAAAACATTTCAAGTGAAATGCGATGCAAGTGGATTTGCAATCGGGGTAGTCTTGAGTCAGGAAGACAGGCCGATAGCATATTTCAGCGAAAATATGAATGAAGTGAAAGTGAAATCCTCCACATATGACAAAGACTTTTATGCTATCATCCAGGCATTGAAGAAATGGAGGCATTACTTGATCCCGAAAGAGTTTGTCTTGTACAGTGACAATCATGCTCTACAGTTTGTGACTCAACAGAAGAAGTTGAATCAGAGACATGTCAAATGGGTTGAATATATGCAGAATTTCACTTCTATGATTAAACATATTTCTGGTACTGCTAACAAAGTGGTTGATACTTTGAGCAGGAAGTGTTTGCTGTTGCAGGAGTTCAGAGTAAAAAAGTTGGGTTTTGATGATCTCAGAGACATGTACGCTGATGATCCAGATTTTAAAGAGGTGTATGAAGCAGTTGAGAATCCAATTCTCAAGGATAGAAGCTCATGGGTAGAATACATGATCCAAGAAGGATCACTATTTAGAGGTAATCAATTGTGTATTCCGAAATGATCCATGAGGGAGACTTTGATGAAGGAGAAACACAGTGGAGGATTGGTAGGGCAGTTTGGTCACGACAAGATGTTCGCAAAGTTGAATGAGTCATATTTTTGGCCGGGAATGCGATCAGACGTCAAGAGATTCATGGATAGATGCAGAATTTTCCAGCATTCAAAGGGAAGAAGACATAATGCAGGATTTATCAACCATTTCCCATACCAGAGAGGCCGTGGGATGTAGTCAACATGGATTTTGTATTGGGGTTGCCAAGAACACAAAGAGGTTGTGATTCATTATTTGTGGTGGTGGATAGATTTTCCAAGATGGCACACTTCATTCCATGTCAGAAAACCAATGACGCAACTCACATTGCGAACTTGTTTTTCAAAGAGGTCATTCGACTTCATGGGTTGCTAAGGAGTATAGTTTCGGATTGGGATACAAAATTTACAGGGCATTTTTGGAGGACCTTATGGAAGAAGCTGGGAACTAACTTGTCTTTTAGTTCGGCTTATCATCCTCAGACGGATGAACAGACAGAAGTAGTGAACAGAAGTCTGGGAGACTTGCTGAGAAGCTTGGTGACAGAGCACCATAGCCAGTGGGACAACATATTACCACAGGCAGAGTTCGCTTATAATGACTCAGTCAACAGGAGCACAGGGCAGAGTCCATTTCAGGTTGTTTATGGCATGCAGCCGAGAAGAATTTCTGAACTGAGGGATTTAGAACAGATTGCGACTAGGAGCGCTAGTGTAGAAGAGTTCGCAGAGGCAATGAAGGAACTTCACAGCCAGGTGAAGGAGCGGTTGCAGAATTCAAGCCAGGAATACAAGCGCAGAGCAGATCAACACAAGAGACAACTTCAGTTTGAGGTTGGTGACTTGATTCTGGCACATTTGAGGAAAGAAAGGTTCCTGAGAGGAACATATAATAAGATGAAGATGAAGAAAATCAGGCCATGTAGGGTCTTGAAGAAATTTGGGGCGAATTCTTACGAGATTGAATTACCCAATGGGATCGAAATTTCTTCGATATTCAATATCTCAGATTTGTACCCATATCAGGTTGAGGAAATAGGGACTGGAACTAAACAACCAGTGATCCAGTGGACAAAGAAGATGTCAGTTGAAGAAAAGCCACAGATGGAGTACATACTGGACAAGAGAGTGAGCAAGAGGACCAAGCGGAAGGAATACTTTGAGTATTTGGTCAAATGGAAGAACCATCCAGTTGAAGATGCCAGCTGGGAGAATGAGGTAGAGATATAGAAGCATGGACAAACCGTGCGTGAGCTCTTGGACATGAGCCCATGAAAGTTTTCAAGCAAGGGAGTATGATGTAGGAGCATCGTCAACATCAAGCGAGCTAGCGCGGAAGCGAAGGACAACTGGACAAGCCAACACAAATTTTGAAATCACCTTAAAGTTGTTGCACAATCTTAAATGAAGTCATTAAGAAGAGGCACACTTGTATAATGTAATCGGACCTTGAGCGATTTTCTCTCGTCCTTAGTAGGTAGAAGGCATTTAAATTAGTTAATGCAGGTAGATAGAATTTAATTTTAGATTAGACAGTTTTAGAGTGCAAGAGGGAAACGAGATTTAGACACCCTCATTGTGTATTGTATGATAGTAGTGAGCATAGAGAGAAGAGCATGCAGAGAGATGTGTAAGAACACCCATGTACATATATTTGGATTAATACAAAGAGGTTGATTCAAATTCATGGTTTTGTGTTTGTTCTCTGTGTATTGATGCTGAATGATATGCTCATAAATGTTTGCTTCTTGTTGTGCATTTTCTTTATATGCTGTGTATATGATTTCATGTTTGAGTTTGAAGTCTGAAAGGAAGTAGGAATGAGTTTCAATTATTTCTCTATCTGAACAAGGATTCTTGCAAGGAGTGCAGTCAAATTGTTCGGAAGGAGCGCGTTGAAAAAGGGTTCAGATAGAGATAGTTTTTGTTCTCATTCACTCTGAGGTGCAGATAGGCACATGAGCCATGCAAAGAGTGCACATGTTGAGCAAAGTTTCAGGGTTGTGAACCTGAGTGAACTGTTGAGAGACTGCTGCTGCAGGCGTGCGCAGAGTCGAAAGGATTCAACACTTAGAAGTGTTTGAGGGTTGCCGCAAGGAGTGCGCGCAAGAGTCTTTTCTAAGGCTCAGAGTCACAAGTAAGCTCAGGAAGGATAAGGCCTTCGAAATTGTTGAAGGACAGTGCAGGAAAAGATGTGATTAAAATTTCGTAAGAAGCGTCGTAAGTTTGCACCGCAGGTGGACGAGTTCCGGGGAGGAACACTTGGTCATTCATAGAAATTTCCAAGGAAGGACGGATGGTCGGAATTCTCTAAGGAGGATTCACGAGTTTCTGTGAGCCATTAGATCTCACAGAGGAGTAGGGGAGATACGACGAGTATTCCCTAAGGGTTCAAAGCTCAGGAGGGGTAGGACCGTTGATCTGAGCTATAAGGACTGTGGGATCTACATGAGGAATCCCATATCAGGGTTTCATGGGTTGAAGTCCCGTAAACATAGCAACAGGAATCACGATATTCCGATACGCGATATCCCGAAAGGCTAAGAAAACAGTGTGGGGGCCACAAGGGTTAGAGAGGTGGACAGGTGGCGCACTATTTTGGAGATTCGTGGCGAGAAGTCCCAAAACATTTGCATCAGGATTCGCGATACCACGAAGTCCGAAATCTTGACAGAGGTGATGGGACGTTGAAAGGTCAAACTCGTGCGTGAGTCAGAGTTTCGGCATATCAGGATTCGGGAGTCGGTGAAACAAATTGTTCGACATCGCGAGTGCCGAAAACACGATAGGGAAAACCCCGAAGGAAAAAGGGGAAAGGGTCAACATTGACTATTTTTGGAATCAGGGATTCGAGAGTCCAACGCTCGACCATTGACCTCGCGAAGTCGCGAAGTCCGATCTCCTAAGTGCAAAGAGGGGATCCCATGAGGATTGCTGTGGGTGCAGATTTCCCGACAGGGAAATAGAAGGACCGTTTAGAGTTCTTCGGGCCGTGGAACAAAAAAGATCTTGTGAGCACGTGGACTGCCCAACTTGCGGGTTGAGAGGTAGCGGGTGTGTGCGTCAAACACCCATCGCAAAAACACAGGTCCCTGTGAGTGAGATCAAATCCGCACCACAAAGAAAAGCTGAAAAGAAGGAATAGAGGCCCCAAACATAGAGAGCGAAAAGGCTCTAGGAAATTTTAGTCTTGAAAATGAAATAAACAAAATCAAAATCCCTATCCCACTTGTCAAACTGGCTAAAAATCCCATATACAGAAAACAAATTGCCAAGATGATTAGCTTTTCAGAAGACGAAAGTCAAGCCGATGTCATCAACTTAGAAGATGACAAGCCGAACATAGTTTTTGTTCTGCATTTCAAAGGTGCGAGAGACACTGTTGCTGCCTTCTATACCACGTTGACCTTGTTCGACCACCTACTTCATAACTGCATGCTAGATTCTGGAGCATCCCATAATGTGATGCGAAAATCCATTATGGAGAAACTAGGTCTCGAAATCACTAGGCCATATGGAGACTTATATTCATTTGATTCAAGAAAGGTCAAATGCATAGGTATGATTAAAGACCTGGTGGTCAATCTGTCATAAATACCTGCAAAAATCATTCTTATGGACGTAGTGGTCACCGACATCCCTCTGAAGCATGGTATGCTGTTATCTAGGTCATGGGGTGCCAAGCTTGGAGGATCTCTCCAACTTGACATGACATACGCTATGATTCTAGTTTTTGGAGGACAATACACACGTCTTTATAGAGAAACTAGGTTGGCATTCACAGTAGGTGATCCACATAACCCAAATAACCACCCTATATATATTGCTGATCAAGATTTAGGAAATTGTATCTTATCTATTGATGATGATTTTGAGGTAGGTATAAACGAAAGTTGTACAGAAGAAAAAGCAAAAAAAGAAAAAATTAAAAAAAATGTATATAGCACTAGTGTATGGAAGATGTTTTTTGACGGTGCTTCATCTTACCTTGGAGCTGGAACTGGGGCACTCCTTGTGGCTCCTGATGATCAATTTGTAATCCCCTTTTCCTATAGGCTACAATGGAATGTGGACTGCACAAATAATGTATGCGAGTATGAAGCCTTAGTGTTAGGGTTAGAAGCCGCTAGGAGAATGAAAATAAAAAACCTCGAAGTCTTTGGTGACACCGAGCTAATCATAAAACAGGTAAACCAATAGTACCAGGCCAAACATCCTAGGCTAAGGTCCTACAGGAATTGCGTCTGGGATTTGATTGACAATTTCTTCTCCTCTGTCAAGGTTATTTTCATTCCAAGAACCGAAAACCAACAGGCTGATGCGTTAGCCAAAGCAGCCTCAATGTTCACACCTCCCAATGTGTTTAAACTAAAGTATCACATACAAATGAGGCACCGACCTTCCACACCGAATAACATATAGCATTGGCAAGTCTTTGAAGACAATGAACATCTTCGCAAATTTTTAGAATCATTAGACAAATTTTCCGAAACGCATGCTGACCAAGAAAGCCAAAATGATCCCAGTTGGATCATGCAGGAAGGAGACAATCCTCAAGAGTTTGACGAAAAAATAGCGAATCACCGAATGCTTGTTCTTAAAAATAACCAGATACCCAAGGGGCTGATTCCCTTGGAAAGATTATTCAATCAAGATGATATCCCTTCAAAATCCACCCTACAGCCTCAACCTGAAGAGGTTGAGGACTGTGACATAGGTACTACAGAAAACCCTCTGTTGGTGAAGCTATCCAAATATCTGTCCCTAGAAACCAAAAATAAATACGCGGAGTTTCTTAGAAAGTACAAAGACGTTTTTGCTTGGTCATATGAAGAGCTGAGAACCTATGACACCTCTGTGATCGAACATAAGATACCCCTGAAGCAGGGATGATTTTAAGGATGGAAATTTATTTTAAAATGTATAATGGAAAAAGTCTTATGCCAACTATAAAATGTTTCGAGCAACTAATCTTAGTTGGCGATGATTAAATAAATTTCCATCCTTAAAATGTTTCGAGCAACTAATCTTTCATATGCCAACTAATCTTACTAATCTTTCATATGCCAACTATAAAATGTTGGCGATATTTTTGTAAAATTAGTCAAATGTCTAAGGATTTTATATAGTTTGTATAAAATTTTGGCGATTTTTAAAGTAAAATAATTAATCCTTTAGAATTTGGGCGAATCATTTTTAGAATAGCGAATCTTATTTTGGGAAAAACCATGGAAAATTAGCCCACGAGCGAAATTTAGCCCCTAAAATCATCCCTGCCCTGAAGCCTGGTGTCAAACCCTTTAGACAAAAACTTAGACAAATCAATCCTATTTTATTGCCTGTGATCGAAAGGGAAGTCAAAAAACTCCTGGATGCAAAAATAATTGTACCATTGAGATACTCTGATTGGGTAGCAAACCTAGTCCCGGTTAGAAAGAAAAATGGGGAAATTAGACTGTGTGTTGATTTCAGAAATCTAAATAAGTCATCCCTCAAAGATAATTACCCCCTACCCAAAATGGATCATGTTTTAGGAAAAGTAGTTGGGGCAAATAGGATGTCAATGATCGATGGTTTTTCCGGGTACAATCAAATCGCCGTCTGTGAACATGATAAAGAAAAGATAGCCTTTACCACCCCTTGCGGTACATTTATGTATGACAAGATGCCTTTTGGTTTAATGAATGCAGGTGCTACTTTCCAATGGGTTATGGATATCGCTTTCATTGGCGAAAGAGACAAATTTGTGGTTATCTATCTTGATGATCTAATCATTTTTTCTAGATCTGATGAAGATCATCTGATACATCTCAAGCAGACATTTGAGAAATGCCGCAAGTTTGGTTTGTCTTTAAACCCCAAAAAGTATCACTTTGATATGCAAGAAGGTAAACTCTTAGGCCATATTGTGTCTCGAGATGGAATTAAGAAGGTTTCGAGCAACGATATCCTGTTTTAGCAAAAGTCTTAGAGACATCAAACTTAGATATAATATAATGGAAAAACACGCATATGCTATGGTGAAGGCGTTAAAGGCTTTCAAAACCTATGTGTTGCATTCTAAGGTAATTGCGTATGTACCCACTAGCTTCGTAAAAGATATTTTGGTTCAATCCGACAGTGATAGAAAAAGAGGATGGTGGCTTGCCAAAATTCAGGAATTAGACTTGGAGATAAAACCTACGAGACTAGTAAAGGGGCAAGGTTTAGCTAAACTCTTAGCTGAATCAAATTTCAGATCTCTCGGAATAAATGGATTAAAGGGAGGTGAAGAGTGTGTGGACTTGAACGAGCTCGATGAACAAATAAATGAAGTCAGAATCGAAGAGAAGTTTTTTTTTATCAGAATGGTACAAAGACATAGTGTGCTACCTATTGACCTTGAAGTGCCCAAGTGACTTACCCCCATCCAAAGCCAGAACACTGAAGTTGCATGCGGTCAAGTACTGTATATCCAAAAGACAATTGTATTGGAAGGACCCACTTGGCTTCTTGTTGGTTTTTTTGGTTGAATCAGAAACAGAAAAGGTCATAAGCCAATTTCACGAAGGAGTGTGTGGAGGACACCATGCATGGAGGGAAATGGCTTATAAGATCTTGAGGGCAGGGTATTATTGGCCCAATATTTTCTCAGATGTCAACGCCAAGGTCCGAGCTTGCAACCCTTGCCAATTGTTCTCAGAAAAACATA
Source organism: Picea glauca (assembly GCA_000966675.3). NCBI lineage: Eukaryota > Viridiplantae > Streptophyta > Pinopsida > Pinales > Pinaceae > Picea > Picea glauca. The sequence continues at coordinate 76,579 of JZKD02S1639441.1, read as the reverse complement.
AACTCCCAGTAATGCCATTGGTTTCAGTCGAAATGGAAGCTCCTTTTCAACAATGGGGATTAGATTTCATAGGCGAAATTAATCCTCATTATAGCACTCAACATAGATGGATCCTGACTGCCACAGATTACTTCACCAAATGGGTGGAAGCTATTCCAACCAGAAGGGCTACTGATTCGGTGGTAATAGATTTCTTAGAAGAGAATATTTTATCTAGATTTGGCTGCCCCCGAAAGATAGTCACAGATAACGTATAGTCTTTTAGATCTATGGCTATGGTCAGTTTTTGCCAAAAATATAATATTGTGCTTGGTCATTCCACGACATACTACCCTCAGGGAAATGGTCTAGCCAAGTCTTCAAACAAAATCAATATAATTAAGAAAGTGATGAGCGAAAACAAGAAATCTTGGCATGTACATTTGAAATACGCTCTGTGGGCAAATCATATAGGCATGAAAAAGCCTATCGACACTTCTCCTTTCCAAATGGTGTACAGGACCGATGTAGTGTTACCTATAAATCTAGCGCTTCCCATAATGAAACTTTGGAAAGATGAGAAGGAAGAACCAAATCATGTCACAAGAAGGATAAATCAGCTGATTGAAGTCCAACAACATAGGGCTGAAGTAGACAAAAGGTTGTAGAAATACTAGGATGACATGAAAGCGCTATTCGATCGTAAAGCCAAAGACAAAGATTTTCTCCTGGGATATTTGGTTTTAAAATGGGATGCGAGGAAGGAGGACTCAAAAAAACATGGTAAATTTGATCACATCTGGTACAGACCGTTCAAGGTAACAGCTCCTGAAGGAAAAAATTCATTTCTGTTAGAGAATTTGGACGGTAAAATCCTCAACACCCCTGTCAATGGGCGTTATTTAAAACATTATATGGAATAATTGGTTTCCAAAATTCCCACTATATATACTGTTTGATTTCCCTTTTTATTTCATAATTTCATTTGGTAAGTCTTCTTTCCAAATAAAAAAATAAAAATAAAAAAAATAGGTTAATGTTTTTCTAGAAGTAGGGATACAAATTTTTCAATGTATTCAATTCTTAAAAAAAAAACACCTGATACTCTTAGTATTGTTCCCTTACAAGATTCTGGCTGGCAGCCCAACAAGCGAAAGTAGCAAACAAACAACCTTATATTAGAAGATAAATTCACCGAAAATAGGTGTTAGATAAGATTTTCCGTTATTTCAAAAGTGAACGAAAATGGTAAGGCAAAGGTGTGAATTCCAGAAAAGTCTATTTTTTTCAAACAAAGGTTTTAAAAAAAAAACAAAAGCTGTGGTGATTGTCTCGTAAGTGTGATATTTCACTAAAAGAATGATTTCAAAATATAGGCCCTAAGAGTTTCAACTAGAATAAGATAAGATGTAATAAAAATAAACAAAGAGAGAAAAGCGTCTCCGAGAAAGAGTTCCAAGAGTTGGGTGTAATTCATGACCCCTGTTTTTCGATTTTTAGGTCTATCTCCGTTGCCTCTTTCTACCCTCGGTTTCGCCTTCTTAAAGGACCAAATATCTTTCCGGGTTTCCCACAGAGAGAGAAGAGATTACGTCTTAGCTTTGGAAGCTGAAAAACAGTTCTTAAAAGGTAGACCAGTCCTCATAACTCCTCACTCTCTGACTAAACAAAGTTATGCTTAGGCTGATCTTGACTCTCCTAGGTTTCTTAACAATTTTCTAAGGATTTAGGCTTGCTCGAAGGAAGACCCCTAGAATTAATCCTCCCCTTTTTCCCTATAGACTAAGGTGCTTTGAAAGTTAAAAAAGGGTTGGTCCAGGGTAATCAAAGCAAGTTGACAGACCTACACTGCAAATTTTACACAGATTCCATCCCTGGTATATTCACTACCACTGATTTCCCCCACTTTGTGCTCAAAAAGTAAAATATAAGACAGATGGTGAAAGGAAATTCATATTTGATTGCCCCCATATAGTCCAAGAAGACGATGAAAGGAAATTCATTTAAATGATTGCCCTCGTCTCAACATTTAAATGCATAATTATGATTCAAAGTGGTGAAAGGAAATTCAGTAAAAAGGGACAGATAACTTCACCGGGGTACTGAACAGGCTCGCCAACAGTGAAACAATATTTGAGTTATTTGTAAGGCTGTCATACCTAATTTTCACTCCACTATGGTTACCAGCCTTTTCAAAACTGGATATGCATCCCATGTCCAGAATGGGCTCCCTAATTAAAAACATGAAATTTACTTCGTTTGATGCAAGCCAAAGGCCGCGAGATTTGTTGGATTTCCTAGGATTGTTTTGATCATCTTAAAGCAGATTTAAATTCAGTAGCGAGAAGGAGAAGATCAAGAATGGGGCTGTAACTGAGTTTACAATGTTGAGAGTTTTGAAAAGATTTTCAGAAGTAAATGCGAAATATCTTTTTCCCTCTGTATCCCCTTCCTAAACAAGTTCTACAGAAAGAATCCATTGACTCCATTTACCCAATAAAGGCACTAAGTCTACCTGTTCTCCTCATCCCACAAGGAGATGAGGTCCCCAATTGGAGCCTATGTTGAAACATATATTAAATTTTTTTATCTTCAAAACTAAAACCTTCCTTTTTCGGGTTTCATCTTTTCATGAAGCATAACCCTCACTATCATTTCCAAAAGGCCGGTACCGAAATCCTGACAAGCTTTATTCTTTAAATAATGAAAGGCACAAAAGCAAAAATGTTATAAAAGTCTCGACGCGCTTTTGGTAAAGTTAATTTTTTTAAATCACGAAAAGCTTATACCCTAAAGAAGTTAAGACTAACTTTTAGAAGTTTTTCAGGATTCGAGGTTTACTGAGAACATATGTTAATGCATTTCCAATCGTGGAATCCCGATCCCCGATTTCCCAAAATATGGAAGTTACCAATTATTAAAGACTACGTTAGTCGTATCACAATTTCAGGATACGAGGTTCAACGATAAAATACCTCTTGTCAACATGATCCCCGAAATCCCGAAACGCGAAGTCCCGACTCATAATTTGGGTTTAATATTGATTAATTAATTTAATAAAACGAAGTTAAGTCCTAATTTAAAATTGTCGTGATTTCACAATTTCGGAAATTGAGATTCAGCGATAACATACCTCTTGTCAACATGATCCCCGAAATCCCGAAACATGAAGTCTCGACTCTTAATCTGTGTTTAGTCTAAATTAATTCTGTTTTGGAAGCATGATTAACGACAATCAAACTTTTTAGGTTTGTTCACATTTCGGATTTCGATTGAATGGAATTTTCTGAATTTTGAATTCAAAAGCACCAAAATGCGGCCACTTTAATAAAGGATAACTGATGATATGTGACACTAATGCATATCTTAGTAAATGTCCACTGCATTCAATTTATTGAATTCTTGTCAGCTGCGTCAGTACCTTCATCGTTAAATGAATTAAAAAAGAGTTTAAAGGTCTTTGTTTCACAACATATTTTGTTTCATATTATCAAGTGTAAGACGCATTCAGCCGAGCTCATACACTCCTTTTCCGTGACAGGTTTTCCATATAACATAAAGTCATGGCACCAAAGAAAGCACCGAAGAAGAGTGAAGATATAGAGGAGATGCACAACCCAGAAGGAGATATCATATCCGACACTACGCCGCACGCCATCGAATCAATTAAATCCTGGACACAAATCTTTGAATTCTTGGATTATGAAATCGATAATTCTCCTACTAATTCCAAGAATCACTTTCGGGATATAGAAAAATCAGAGCTTCATAAGATCGCAACATGCCCTTGGCTTATGGCGTACAATGACATGATCAATTGGACCTTGGAAAAGGTTGGTATCCCGACAAGAAGCATTTTAAATGATCAAGGGGTCATTGTCGGTTCATTTAGGCCAGAACATATACAAGTAATATATAAACTCTCACCAAATCCTAAGTACATTTATAATGCCGAGTTTTTAGCTGAATTTCAAAGGAAGGAGTGTACTGAGGAAGACTGAACTTATCCCGATTTAATTAGAGAATGGTGTAGATGTCCATCAAAATTTAGGGCTTATACTCATGGGGTTTATGCCACAACGTCTTTGAACGAGTACATGGTCTATGTAGGCATTATTCTGTGTAGACTTTTCGGGAAAAAGAATCCCCGCCATTTTCCTGCAGAATGGGTGCCCTTTTTAGAAGAAGCTTTAGAAGGATACACTTTTAACTGGAGTAAGATTTTGTCTAATAACCTAGCTCAAGAAGTTTCAAATTACAGAGTTGCAAAATCTATGCTATGGGAAGAAAATGATAAGAATGATAAGAATCACTCTATGCTATGGGAAGAAAATGATAAGAATGCATTTTATTAAATTTGTCATTTCATAGTAATTCCAATGCATAAGATGTTTTATGGCTATGAACCCCCTCACATTTCTGAGCCAGTCTTAGAAAATATCAAAGCAATAGACGACTGGTTTGTTGATGAAAACTTCTCTTATATTAGGGTTTATGGGTGCTCAATCCCCCCTCACACACTTCCAAAATTCCTCTTGGACATACTGGTATCGAGGGAAGTAGCACATCAAATAGTGAAAGGTGGTATTGGAATAGAGCTAAAGGCAGCTCAAAAGAAATCCTGGCCAATCTTCCCTGTGTATGTCGGGAAATTTTCATTACTAAACCTAGGCCATTCTAAAGTGGAAGCTGAAGCACTAGAAGAAATAAAACTGGTAGATATTGAGCACATAAAGCATGACCCTTATCAATTAGTAAGCAAACATTTGATGCACTGTAATATGAAAGATTATGAACACGAAAAATCTACTTATGATGATATATTCAAAGAGGTTAAAACTTATGAGGAGGTATTGAACAAGGCACGGGCCTTATCACCCGACCTACAGACTGGTTTCATGTCCTTCCAAAGTCACAGGCGAAGTTGTTAGCCAAAAATTTTGTAGGGTGAATCCACGACCCCTCCTCCAGAGCAGGAAGGGCCTCCCCCAGGATTTGAAACAAATATACAGGATAAAGCAAATACAAAGGGAAAAATGAAGGGGATTGAAATGCCTTCAAAAGAAACAGAAGTTCCTCAGACAGAAAAATCAGAGGCAGGGAAAGGAAAGGAGTTGGAAACAGCCTCATAAATCCCTGAGAGTTTTCCCCAAAAAGTAGGAGGAACACCATCGACAGAACTTGGAAGTCCCATTACTTCTTTGACTCCATTACGGTCTACTTATTGAAATCCCCAAGAGGGAGCTCTATATGTTAGTGACCTTGAGCCCATTTCTAGGGATGAGATTCCTTCCTCTGATTACTTCTTCAGTAAAAAGAGGAAGGCTATCCTGAAACATGAGATGCATCCAAGAGGAGATATGATGATTAAAAATCACAAGATCATTATAGATGGACACAAACTTAAAGAGGGAGAATTCATTACAGATATAGCGGACACAATGGGAGCTTTAGCATTGACGAATTTATACTCTGTGGGTAGTTTGACAACTATGTTGGAGCATAAAGATCATATGATAGCTCAACTACAGGGTCAATTAAAGGAGACTGAAAGAAATATCAGTTTGGAGATAAAAAAGGGTCTAGAACGAGCTAGATTAAATGACATTCAAGAGATTCAAAAACTGAAAGCAAGCTTAGAGGAAGAAAATCAGAAGATACAGGTCACTCAAGCACAGATCTTACAGCAAGAGGAAATGAATAAACAATTACAAGATAAGATTAATTCCATTCAAAATCAAGTGGTAGAGCTCGAAATCTTCCAAGCTCATGAAGTGGGAATATATACAAAGATAGAAAAAGAGCAACAAGGGGTGTTATTTAAGCTTGAGTTTATTCAGAATTATTTTCTGCGAGCAAGTAAATCTTTGGAGAGCATTCTCCAGAAGGAGAGAGAAGTGAAAGTAGCCAGAACAACCTTTCAAAAAGCAGTGGCTTTTTCAACAAAAGAAGAATTTAGAGAGATTCAAAAGCTATCTGTTTCAGAGCATATTAAAGGTGATATAATACTCAAGGTGTGGGAGGGAAACCTCACAGAAAACAAGAAAATAACCAGAGAAGTGAATGACGACTGTCAAGGAATTTTTGACCTATTAGAGAAAACTTCATTGAACATTGGAAAAAATGACTGTCCCGGGTTGTTAGGAGAAATTAACATTGTCAAGCATCAATTAAGATTTAAAGAAGATCTGGAAGAAATTCAGGCAGAGATTCCACAAATAAAGGTAATCAATGTTACTCAAATTGACAAATGGATAATAATTCCTAACTTAAAGCTACAAAATGTTAAGTTCACGAGAAAGATAATCGAAGACCGTCTGCCAGAACTGCAGAGAAAGTTTTTCTTAATTGAAGCAAAGGATATTCCAGAAGCTCCCAGAGTTTTAGTGCAGTTTATGGGCAAATGTATTCGCTGTCTTAAAACAGAAGGAGGATGTTCATCAATGCAGACATGAAATTCTATTTTGAATATTTTTCATCATTGGAATATAAAGCAGTTAAAATAGAAATGTAAATGGTTCGACATTGCTCATTCATGTAGCCGTTAGGCTTAGGAAGTTAGTTAATCACCAACAGGAAAAAGGTTTGGTGAATCATGTATAAAAACAACTTCATAAGACTGAGAGGAGGCTTTTCATTTTTTGGGAGCTGATTGTATTAGAATTTTTCTGATTTACATAATATAGATGATGCAGAAGAGATTCTGAATTCTGTCACCTTGAAGCTATGTGTTCCTTCACTCCGTTTTCAATATCTTTCAATATCGTTTATTCTATGTCTTTCTAATGAATGATCAGCTATAGTTTAATTCAAAATTCTACTATAGTTTGAATTTATTTGATTATCTAATCATTTACAGTTTTTCCTCTGTGATTGCTATCAACAGTTTCAAGACCCGTAGGTCTGTTGGATGGCTATATATTATACTCCATTAGAAATTTTGTTTTTCTCCCCTTCTTCTGTTATGATATGAGATTCTTTCAAGATTAAAGCCTCATATTCTCCAACAATGTTTCTTTGTTTTTATTTTAATATTCTCAAATTACTTCAAGTACATGAAATGACCTTTACTGTTATTATGTTATTATTTTGAGTTCCAAAATTCCTTTTCTATTTATTCCCACGAAACTGAAACAACAATTTCTAATTTTTTTTATAATTTAATAAAATTTTAATCCTCATGACTGTCCCAAGTAATAGACAACCTAATATAGAACTTGGCCTACAGGATCAAACTAGCATTGCTTTGAACTTATTTAATACTATCCTGCAAACAACAACTACCTGAGTCGAATTAGAACGTTCATGGGCGGTTATTGAGAGAGAAATCAGCATCCAAGAACAATGGGAAGCTAGACAGAGACATTTGAGAAACCAACTCTGATTTACCCTTCGCAATTGATTCTTACTCCTTAATTCTCTTTATATTTCGGATGCCTTGACGATATACTTTAGAGCCTTAAAGTATAAACTTAGGAACAACATGTGGGAACTTTTTTTAATGCTTAGGTAGAATCCCCACATATGTTTTCAACTTGGGGAAGCATGATGTGACTAGGGTAGAGTCAAGGTGGGCACTGATTTTCATGTTTAGGTACAATTCCCACCTTGTCTTCAACTTGGAAACATCCTAAAAGAATAAAAAGGAATGAATGGGCTTGGAGAAAGGTTGCATTGAAAATGAAGGTGCACCCTCTACAAAGGAACCCATAAATGAGATACTACAACCCATTGTATGTCATGAAACCCATGCCCAAAAGACTTACCCCCATCCATGACATCTCATCCACATGACTTAGAGAAAGGTTTTTTTGGGAAACACTCCTAAACTTGAGGTACGATTCACCCAATAGGTCGCTTTTTCAACCCTCCCATACCTAAACTTTGCTAATTGCATAGGGTCTTTGAGAACTTGTTTATTTTGATGAGGTAGTTTGGATGTACATGATTAAATGTCTCTTTTATTGATTTGATTTTCTCATTATTATGCATTTGACTTGAGATCCTTGGAGGTCATATTCTTTGTCTTTGCTGGACCTAGTTGGTGGGCAATTTTAGAAGAACAAGCCTAGCTTGGGATTCCTTGGGGCTTGAATCCCACAGGTTGGATGCCAAGGGCCCACACTCTGGATGATTATGGCATGCCTTTTTCGGCCTAGAGGACACCTTGGAGGATCTTACCCATCCCCTATATGCCAAATGACTTCCTTGAAAGGGCCAAAACATCACCTTTTGAGTGCTTGACATCACCTTAGGGCTAGGTTGTGGTGGTGATGTATGTTTTGATGGAAATTTGGCTCGTTTTGGAGGAAGAGGCCCATGGATCATGGAAGAAAAGATTTGGTTGAATACAATTGTCCTTTGGAGGCCTAACACTCCCTTCTTCAACTTAACGACTTGACCAAAAGTGCAAAACATTCCCCAAAAAGGGGGTGACATCTTGTTTTTAGGGTTTCTCTTATGTGCAAAATATGAATTTAATAATATTACTTTTGTAAAGGGGAAACGTAAGGGATGTTGACCCCTTATCTTGTGTTTTAACCTAATTTTTTTAGACAAACACGTTTTAGATCATTTTGTATAAATGGAGATCAACCCTATTTCATTTGGACATACATCTCCCATTGTGAGAAGACATATTGGATGAAATTTGCCCCGTCTTGGGAATTTTGGGTATCTCTCTCTTGTGAAAATGCTTCTTGGTGATATTTCTTGGTGAATTCTCTAGCTAAGGTGGCGCTTCCCTCTTGAAGGCTTATGTTCTTTCTCTTGGATGGTAATTTGCTTGGTGAACTAGGGTTTGATCTCTCTCTCTCTTGGAGTTGGTAAGGAAAATATGCATTTGTTAGTTATTTATTGCTTATTCTTGATCATTGTTGGTTGAAACTGTAAGAGGAGTATTTTGTATACACCCTCCATTAAGATTCATCTTATTTTCTAATTTAAAAAGTCATTTTGGGTAAGGGTTACTAGGAGAAGTACAAGTGTGTACACCACCCTAGATTTACCCTAGTTTGATTGACATGACCTAGGGAGTAAGAGGATTTACACCCATAGTGATCTTGTTGATATACCTTGTGTTTTAAAGACTCCATTCATGCATTTTTTAAAGTAACTAATCTGAATTTTTGCATTGGAGAAATAGATTGTTTGCCTTGGTAAATGTGATTTAGTGAGATATTAATCTTGTTCAAGTTGGAAAATTTTCTGCATGATAAGAGCTTGTCAAGGACACTAGGGCAACTTGATTGTCTTGGTATTATTAGAGATAAAACTCATGAAAAGATATATCTATTAGGGCTGCATAAAATATTTCTTTTGCTTACTGATAACTCACATATCAACCATCCAAAATTGCTAATAATGTTCCAGCATAATGTACTAATCCTAGCGCATCTTTTGGGTGGATTTTTGGCAAGTTTTGGTGGATGATTTTTCTGCTGTAACAGATTGTTTGCTACAGACATAAGTCTGAATAATATCTCTGCAGTACTTGTTTCTTACAACCTTGCTTCATTGCTAAAGTCTTGTGCTCTTATACTAGATTTATACTAGTGTTTAGATAACTTATCGCTTGCATCATTTATCAGAATTTTATCATTTGTTTAGAAACTCTAATAATCATTTGTTCACTGATATATATATTTGTTGACTGCTGAAAATAGATACAAAATATTAAATTGATTTTACACCTAACATATAGCTTGTATACTTGGTTTTTCTTGTGTCTCGGGCAGGTACTATAATCATCCGTAGGTGCTCAAACTTCTTGGCAACTATTGCCCAATACCGAGACTTTTTTCCAAGCCTTCTTCCATCTAGAAACTTGAACTATAGGGGAATTCACTCATAATTATCACTTTACATCTCATTTCCCCCTAGGGTCACCCGGGATTCCCCCCTTGAGGTGAGCACTTCACCTCTAAAGTGACGGGAATACCTATCTAAGGTGAAAATTGTTAGTTTTCCCTTAGTTGTTTCCATCTTGTAGTTTGGGACGAGATTTTCCCAACCTACAACTTGCGTGATAAAAAGCCTTTGGAGCCTCATTGTAACCAACTTCTTGCGAATGAGTGTAACCGACACATCTCTTCTCAGAGATAAGCTAACACCATTCTAGCTAGCTTGTGTGCTTTTGCATTTTACAGTCTTTTGTATTTCAGACAATCATTAATAGAATATGAGATTTAATGTATTACTGTGTTCCTTGCCATTTCTCTATGTATTTCTTTGTTATCTTTCTACCTTCATATGATTCCTAAAATAATACAGATCACTACTTCATCATCATGGTCCATAGTTATCCTTGGGACCTTGGTATCTGGTTGTACTCCCTCATAAAAAATGTTGAGTACAAAACTTTCATAAGGGGGATGGAATATAGTGTAGCTAGGGGAATAATATGGGGTACCTAGGGAGGTACTCAAGCAGAATAATAGTAGATATGTATTTTTATGTATGAAGGCCGCTTTTAATGAATAAGGCCTAGTGTGAACACAATAAATCTAAAAAACAAAACTTCAGAAATAAACTCGAATCATTCACCAAAATATTGGACACAAGAAATAGTCAAAACCCTTGAGGTAGAGTAACACCATATATTATTTCTTATGGAAGGAATGCACTCCTCAAGCAATAATTTCTTGCTCATCAATTAAAATAGTATTCACTATGATTCAATACATTTCTTACACTTCTTTATATGTCCTTTTCTCTCTCTCCCAAGAATATTCTAGAGAAGGAATATTCTAGTAGGTAGAATTTTCTAGTAAGCCTTCTCACCTTTATTGTGTTCACACTATTACATGTACATGATCATATATCTATTATCACTCCAATTGGGTACCTCCCTAGGTTTCATATTAACCTCCTTTCTTTCCCCATGTACAATTTCCAAATAGTATACTGACAAAGCACAATTGAGTTCTTGATGACTCTTGATTACCTCTAAAGTATAATCATGATGATTATAAAGGGTAATCTCCTCTGGAAGACATTATATTGAGTATGATGCACCATATGTCAACGATATTTATTATGACACGAACGAGGGTTAAATGCATGCATAGTTGCAAAGTGATGACAAGTTGGGAGGGAATGGTGATGTGGGGAATGCAAAATGTAGAATGTGGAAAAAATGATAGCTAAGGAATTATTCTGCACCACAAGAAGGAATTTAAACTTTGATTTCAACACTTAGCCAAATCAAAGGTTTTAGTCATAGGACCTAAAGCAGGAGAACCTATCAACAAGAAGCATGGGTTCCTTTTCTATACAACATTGTGAAAAAAGGATATATTTTCAAGTAGGTTGCAATTTTATCTCACACCTTGACATAAGCTATAATGGGGGTTAACTATTCAAACATTGCGATGCAAGGATTTCCGAGAGTCATAACTTTTGAATTGGTTATCCGTTTGGGATGAAATATTACAAGGAGTTGCCTCTCAAAGAATTCACTACCGTGTCAATCTAATCCTTTAGATTGGACCTTGTTTCAACACATTTTTCGGGGACAAATTCCTTAATATAAGGATTCAAATTGAAGTTCTAGTGTTTTTTTTTCGAGATTTTTTAAATGTGTAACTATCAGTTACCTCTTAGTTTATGAACCTAATCAAAAAAGTGAGTTGACAAATAGTGTCGCTCTAGTTATTGATTAGTTTTAGAGTCATGTGATAATTTTCTAAAATTAGTTGTTTTTGAAAATCTCATATAGTAGTTATAGTGTCACTCTAGTTATTGATTAGTTTTAGAGTCATGCGATAATTTTCTAAAATTAGTTGTTTTCGAAAATCTCATATAGTAGTTATAAGGGGTTGAAATTCCATTGTAATAGTAGTTATTTTCTCATTCTCATGTGTTTGCATGGTTTTTAGATCTTATGAATAAATAAGAGTTTATTGGCTACATCACCTTGATTCTCCTCAATAATTCTATATGGATTCCTACATAGTACTTGTTGTATGTGCAAATAATCCTTTTCCTGACATGGGTTGGTGTTGGAACATTTCATAAATTACAATCTAGGTATACTATAAAGACTTGTGTGACAAAAATCACATGTGGCATTATGCAAGAATATGTGATTGTTTCTTTTCTTTGTTATATAAGTTGATCTATTATAAACCATATACAAGGTTATTGTATGAAGCCATGCAACTTATAAGTGCAATTGGGGATTGGTACTTAGCGAAGGATTTCACTTACCTACAATTATACAGAGCAATCAAAGCCCCAAATTTGTTTCCCAAGTTTGTTTCGAATAGAATGGTTTTGAGAGAAATCACTTATCAAACCATCCTACATGCTTTTAATGCCTCACTAATTAAATATTTAAAGAAATTGTTCCCAACATATCCCATGAAGATAGGTTTGTATGGTTTGAAGAACTCAAAATTTGGAAAAAGGAAGCAAATTATATTGATGACTATATGTTTAGGGATGGAAGGTATAAGAGACATGGCCTAAGATCAATTGTGTCATCTCATGTTTCTTAGGTAAGCATCACTTGGCCATACATTCATAATGAGTGGGAAGATGAAGAAGTATTTAGGAGATAACACGCCTATGAAGAAGTCCGGTTGAGAATACAATGACATGAAAAACAAGCATCCCAAAGAAGAGAAGAGGAATAAGAAAGGAGATCCAAGACTGAAGAGGAAAAGAAGAAGAAAAAAGAGGAAGAAGCAAAAGTATTAGCTAAAATGGAGTAGGCGAAAGCATTTGAAGCTATGCAAGAAGGGTCAAGGCTGGAGCTGAGTATAAAGGAGAAGAAGAGGCAAGGCAAAAGAAAAAAGAAGAAGCAAAGAAGAAACTAATAAAAGAAGAAGAAATAAAGAGGAAGTCAAATGTTGAAGCAAAAATAGAGAAAAGAATGAGAGAATAAGAACATATGAAAATAACCCACGAGGTGTAGAACATTCGGTGACGAAGTGTACTGTTAAGGCACTTCGTTATGTAAAGTCATAGGTTCAAAACTCTCAACTAGTCTTGTGTGTTGCGTGAGGGGCCACATTGGCATGCCTAGGGTTATAGTGGTAGCAGTAATATAACACGACCACGTGTCATGCGAGTACGCGCCCAACTTGTTGCTAATTTCCCCAGTAAAAAAAAATGAACATATGAAAATAAAAGAGATAAATCATAAAGAAAAATAATTGAAGAAGAAGATAAGATGGATATTGAACTGTAATGTCACCAAGGCCGAGCCCTATTGTAAATCTTGTTTATGAAATGAATTGTAAATATGTTTTATAGGTTGGTGAGCTGAGTTTATATAAGCTAGTGGGCTTATGTGATTGTTAGTCCAGAGAGCCTAAGTGTTGAAGGCCAAGAGCTTGATTTTGTACCTGTATTATGCAGAATAGTAATAAAATATAAACATCGCCTTGTGCAGATCGACCACAATGAATGAGTGATGGGGGACTAAGCTTCCACAGAGTGGGCAAGGGATTAGAGGCTGGAAGGTGGGAAAAGGGACTAAGTGTTGATCCTAGGGGCTTAAGTCCCTAGGGAATAATATTTTAATATTATTCCAAAAGACATGTGAATAATATGTTTTATCCTAAGTTCTTTTGGAAGGACAAACAACTTTTGAATGGAAGGAACACATGCTGAAGGAATGCATGCAGTTGCATGGGTGACAAGTGTCAACCTAGGTGCATGCAAATAAAATGGCTAAGATGAGCCGTGTTGGGGCTTGCTCCTCCATTCTACTCGACTGCCCGAGCGTGAACCGGTCTGACCTCTGCAAGAGACCTCGTGCAATTCTGAAACCGTGGAAAAAGTCTGTGTTGATTTCGGGGATAGCCTGTGTTTATTTCTGGAAAGACAAGACATCCTCTGTCTGAACAGATCGAGCCTGTGTGTGGAATCTCTATCCCCAAGCCATAACCGTGAGACCATCTTGTCATTGCTAAGCCTGTTGGAAATCCTATGTCTATTTTCCCCATTGGCTGTTGTGGCCACGCAGTGCTGGACTGCGTGTGGCTTGTTGTCCAGTTTTTACAACACTCTCTGAAGGTTAGAGAGGTGATTGAAGTTGGAAGAACAAGTTGCTGGGCTTGTGAGAGACTCTCTCTAGGTGAGAGAGTGCGCAGAGGAAGGAGAGAACTCCTGGAAGGAACCCTGTAGCTGCCACAGAGCTCAGAGACTTTCGGTCCTGTCTGTTGCCGAAACCCAAGTCAAGGGAGGTTAGTAGCCGAAGGACTGTCTAGGTGACAGAGAAGGTGTATACTCCTGGGGTGGAACAGGCATGTGGGGAAGGAGAGTACGTGGGCAATGAGTATGAGTGGTTCCTAGGAGAGAATTCCTTCCTTGTGACTGTGTGTTTTCCCTGTAACCTCAGCCTAGCCTAGGATTCCTTGCCTTGGGGTGGAGCTTAGTCCTAGCTTGGAGGTGACCTACTGCTGAGCTTAATGAGCAGTGTGGTCTAAGGCTGGGAGGTTCGTGGAAGGCTTACACCTGGTTGGTGGAATTACCACTGTTTCAAAGATAAGTACCAGATGGTGTTTTTAATTATGCTTCTACATGTCTGTGTATTTATAATTATCATGTATTCTGCTATGCATATGAATTAATGTAAAAACAATTGATTATTTATAATAGCAGTAATTCTTATGCTTACTCTCAGTTTAAGTGTGTTTCATTTGCTTAAATGCATTATATATATATATATATATATATATATATATATATATATATATATATAATTAAGCATGAGAGTGTTATTCCATGAAGTAGCGCCTGCCTGACTGATGGAAAGGGGATGTTACAGTTTGGTATCAGAGTGATACAACTTCAAATGTAAGGGTGTTACATGAACTAATGAAAGAAATTCATACTGTTGGAAAACTGGTTGTCATTGATGTCAACCCTAGAAGAAGTCTAGAAGCCTCTAGAAGTGATGAGTGTATTTGAAGAAGTATCCAAAGTGGTCACATTATGGCGTAGCTATAAGCATGGTCCTAGTGGGAAGACACTTTGAAGAAGTCTACAAGAAGCCTTTGAAATATGGTTAAGTCGTTAAGAATCCCCAGAGGTGTGGTCATGGAGCCTAGAGTTAATTGAAGAAAAAGTGTATGAAGGACATAATAACTGCAAGGAAAGCCCTCATAGATGGATAGTCCTTGTCATGCCATTTCCAATGGTATATGGTACACCAGGTGGTTCCTCACAGTTGAGAAGTTATGGCCTCTTAAAGATGAAGCCCCAAAATATGTTCAAGAATCGCCATATATAAGGTCAAAGAAGTTACAAGTTGGCCCTAAAATTAATTAAAGGAGAAAAGTTGTTGCAAACAAGAAGTTACAGGTTGGCTTAAAGAACATGTAAATAAGTTACTTGGAAGGGTATAAATACACATCAAGAACCTCTCATTTGACATCCAAGCAAGTGTGAGTATTTGAATGAAGCTAGCATAAGTGGATATGCACTTGTGCTAGGAGGATTGGTGATCTCAACAAAGTGAATCTGGCCTAGAAGAAAATAGGTCGAGGAGAGCGAAGTGTACCAAGGTGACCGTACCATGTTTATGAGGTTATACAAGGTTTGCAGAAGAGTGAAGTGCGTATATACGAGGGTTACAGACAAATGAATCACCTATAGAGTATACATGGATTGTAGTGGAGCAAAGCGTGCATGTCTGCAGGTTGACAGTGGATGAATCACATATCTGTGCAAAAGTTTGAGGAAGGTATTCTTCTGGATGCTGAAGTTGAGGAAGGTTTGAATATCTGATATATTATGCACCAAGTTATTCACATGTTGAAAGGTATGTTCTTATATATGTTTTAAGGGTTATATCTTGATGATTTTGGCATATGCTTGAGGCATATCTTGGAGGTATTGACACATGGTTGAGTTACATCTTGGATATTTTGGCACATGTTTGAGGAACATTTTGGGTATATGCTTTGAGGCATGGTATATTGTTTGAGGATCATCTTGGATATATTGGCTCATGGTTTGATGCATATCATGGTGATTTTGAGCACATGATTTGGAGGATATTCTTGGAGATCTTGGAATGATTTTAATGTGATTGTATCAGTTTTGATGATGATAATATACCAGTATCAATGACAACAAAAACAACAAGTTGATTCTCTTATTTATATTCAAGGGAGGAAGGAAGGGGAAAGGAAAGGGAGTTGTATCTTCCTTCAGGTTGGAGCCTATAAACTAGGGGGTTGGAGCCTCCTTCTAGTTGGAGCTGGAGATTTAGGGAGTTGTAGCTTTCTTCAGGTTGGAGCCTGTAAACTAGGGGGTCAGAGCCTCCTTCTTCTAGTTTGAGATAGAGAATTTAGGGAGTTGTAGCCGTTGAGCTCCAATTTTTTCATATTTTCCACCATATAATTACATTCATCATTATACCTTTTTCTCGTATTTCGCCAATAATATATGTGCAAATGCACCATAAACCTCCAATATCCATTGTCATTCGCGATGTGGTTAATACATAGTTTTTTTCCATATTTTTAGTGATTAAAATATGATTATGTCATGTTTTACTAATGACGGTTGATAAAGTGTGATTTGCATGATCAACATTCCCGTACCATTACTGTGGTTCAACATTCTGCACCAATATAGCTATTCCCGTACCTGATATTGTAGCTTGTCATATTGGCGCACTTCTAGAAGGAAATAAGGAACATGGGTTTTGTCCAGAACAACATTTACATGTTGACACGTGGGTCATAATTCACCCAACTCGCATGTGTGGACCTCCAGCTCAGGGGGAATAATTCAACCAAATTAATAAAAGTTATAGACAGTCAACTTCACCCTCGATTTTCGTCCAGATGAAGATAAATTTGAAGAATCTAGAACATGGGTTTTGTTTCTAGCATGGAAAATTGGGTCTCGCACGAACCATTTTCCAAACAAATGAAGGTTTGAAGAGTTATCGATGGTTCTTCGAACTGACATCTGCTCAAATTTCGTGATGTCCAGATTTGATGACGTGGCCTTGAGTTTAACATCAAACCAAAATTGGTACAAGGATATTTATTGGTTGCAACTGTATCTTGAAGTTAATTCTTCCATTGAATAATGGATCGACCAAACCAAGAATTGGATTGAGTGGAAGAACGATGTGCATATGTATAAATGCAATTGTTTTAAGAGGCATCGAGGAAGATTTTTTTATTATGGTTTAAGCTGGTTATTGTAATGAAAGATTTTATTTGTGAGCAGACGTTGGAGTTTATTTAATAAAGATTTGATTTTTGAAATTTGGAACATCTTCTTGGACTGAGTTAGCTTCTCCAGGTGCGCCATCCAGGTCGGGAAGGGCCCCTCGATCCGGTAACGCCCTGGCTTGTAGTTTGGATTACATTTTGTTTGATTTTAGTTTAAGATTGCATTCAATTTAAGTGTGCATTATTTCAATTTGCAGATGTGATTAATCAGTAAATAAAATTGCTTCCTCAGATTGATCCACCCACAACTTAATTCCTTATCGAATCTCCAATTCAACTTTCACGACCTTGCTATTCTTATTAGATTCCTTTCTCTGCCAAAATCAATTCTGCCTTCCACGCAATTTCATGTCTCTGAAGCCGCACTGTATTCTACGATAACTCAATGCTCATTCTCACACAATTTGACCCCGTTGCTAATTAACTAAATTCCTCTGAATCACCCGCACTCTGCTTTTCTTTCAACGTACTCGACCTTTTCTTCCATGCTGGACCTGTATTTCTATTTGATATTTGATGCTGCATAATAAGTTAAAAGTAAATGTTATATTCAATTTTTAGTTTGTCGTGACATGTTAATACATATAGTTGTTAACTTATTTTGTCCATATATATATGGTTTAAATGAGTGTTTGGTTTGGATTTCATTTATTTTATATTATTTGTTTTGTTTTATTAGTCACTTTGTCATATATTGTATCATTTAATCATATGTCCATTTTGTTATATTCAAGTATTACTTTATAAGTTGCGTTGACTGGTTGTGACAAGTTGTATATATAGTTTATGGGATTGACATAATATTATTAATATATAGTTTTGTATTTATTGTTTTTAGATCATATTAATATATTGATTGGTTTGGGGATATTGGTTTGTCATTTTCATGTTAAGTTTTATTAAATATAATTGTTGTGTTATTACACGAATATATATGTGGCATTAAAATTGGATCATTATTTTAAAATCAAGTTACATTCATGATTCACAACACAAACGAAATTGGTTCCATAATTAACTCCAACCCATTTTCCTTCCACTACTAAGAACATCACCTTTCTCTTGATTTCCTCACTCTACATTTCTTTCTTTCTTGGGTGTATCTTTCCGAAGACATTTTATTTGCATAGTTTGAATTTAGATTTCATTTCCTATTTGGTGGATTTGCTCTTGAAACTGGTAAATTCCACTTTAGGTCAGTAACACACATACACGAGGGTTTGAGTAACCTCATCCAACAGACTGATTTGAATGCCAGTTTGGGTAAATTCCACATTTACTTTTAGGTTTCCTTGTCCTTTAATATAGTTTCTTTAATTTAGTTTTCCCATAGTTTAGCGAAACACTATAGGAATAAGCCATTGAAGATCGGGATCTAACTCAGGAGACTTGATCTTGAGATTTAGTGTTAAGCTACATATTGTAGTGTGAATTCCATTTGAGCTTGTCTTACTTGCATTTATTACATTTTGAAGTGTGTTTGTCGGCTATAGGCTAGACTAGGCTCCAATCCTGCATTTCCTGTGCCTGCACCTCTAAGTCTACGACTCCCCGGTTGATAATTTAATGTTGGTAAATTAGTGCATATATTAGCTCAACAATAGTTTCCTTCAAGTTGGAGATAATAAATAGGGGATTGGTGTTGGAAATTTTTGGATGTTGGTGCTTCCTATGAATGTAATCTTTTGATATATAAGAAAACATTCTGTGGTTTTCCCCCATTTGGGTTTCCACGTAAAATTATTGTGTACTGTGTATTTCTGATTATATGTTTATGGTATCTTGAAAGTGATAAATTGGTGATATCTTAAATGCTTACATATTGTGATTAAAAGTGGTAAAAAGTGCCTAATATTGATTCTCCCCCCTCTCAATATTAGTGAATAATCCAACAATTGGCATCCGGGCAGTTACTTCAGAAACAATCAAACCACTGTAAGATATATCATGGAGTTCACTAAGAAAGGAACGTCGATGTTTGATGGTCAGAACTATGCCTTTTGGAATAGAAGGATGGAAACATATTTGCAGGCATAGGGATTTGATGTCTAGAAAGTAGTAGTAGATGAATATAAGGCACCTGCCACTCCCCCAACAAATAAAGATGGAAAGAAACTTTATGAAAACAATTCTAAGGCTATGAATGCTATTATGAGTGGCCTAGCTAGCTCAGTATATGTCAAGGTTATGCATTGTGACTCTGCAAGGATATTTGGGACAAAGTTTAAAATATTTACGAAGGATATATCATTGCCAAACGGGCCAAGCTGCAAACTTATAGAGGTCAATTTGAACAACTGAAGATGAAGGAAGATGAAGATATTACAATGTATTTTCTGCGAATTCATGAAATAATGAACGTTATTAAAGGCTTAGGAGAAGAAATTAACAAATTAGTAATTATTCAAAAGGTACTAAGGTCTCTTCCAATGAGATTTCATCCTAAGATTTCAATCATAGAAGAAATAGTAGATCTTGCTACATTGAGCATGGATGAGTTACATGAAATCCTTACAACTTATGAAATAGTAAATCTCTCTACATTGAGCATGGACAAGTTACATGAAATCCTTACAGCTTATGAAATGAGAACAAAGTAGGATAATCCATCTAGGAAGGAAAAAAATTTCAAAGCAACCGAGAAGACAAAGAAGAATAAGAAAAATTCAAATTCAAACTGTAGCTGCAATGATGATTCAGATGAAGATGAAGAAATGAAAAACTTCGTAAGGAATTTGAAGAGAGAAATTGGAAAATACAAAGGTAAGATTCCTTTCAAATGTTTTAATTGTGGTAAAATTGGTCTTTTTTCTACTAAATTTCCTTATGCTAAGAATATATATAGTGATGAAGAAGAATCTCCCAAGAAAGAAAAGAAATATCAGAAAGGAGACAGGAAAATAAACAAAAAAAAATTCTTTAAGAAAAGTCTCTACTCAAGAGAAGAAAGTTCCTCATCAGATGAGGATGACGATAGTGACATTGACTCAGAAAGAGTACTCTTTATGGAACTTGAAAATGATGAAGAAGATTATGAAGGAGAAGGTGAAGTAGATCTTGAAGTAGAACTAATCAATGCCTTAAGTGAGCTAAAAAGAGGAAGGAAGAACAATGAGTCACTCAAGGAAGAATTGATCAAGCTAAAGGAGGGTTCTCAAAATCCCAACTCTAAAGAAGTCCAAAAGATGACTATGAATATAAAGGTATAAGTATAAGAAGCCAAAAGGATTGATGAAATTCTCAAAAACTAGTTGGAAGAAAAGGATAAAATGAAGGAAAGATTGGAACTAGAAATAGTCTCACTAAGGAAGGAACTTCAGAAGAAAGATATGAAACAAAAAAACACCAAAATATTGGATGAAATCATCAGTAGTCAAAGGCCATACTATGACAAGTCTGGACTAGGATACAAACAAATGAATACTGAAAAGGGTTTGAGATCTAGGATGAAAGAAAGTGAAGTAGAACAAAGGAGTTATGGAGAAGTCATCAGAAGTCCCATCAAGAAGTAATAATGCAAGCCTTGAAAGGAGAAAATTCAGGAAATGGAGAGAGATCAAGAAGAAGATTACAGAATAACTGCACCAACTAGAAGATCCAAAACTAAAAATAAACAATCAACAATGGAAATAAATCAAGAAGAAGATTACAAAAGAGCAACACCATTTAGAAGATCCCCCACACTTAGGTACCAAACTATTTTTCTTGGTTTATGTTATTCCTGTAACAATTTTGGTCACAAGGCTATAAACTATAGAGCCTATGCTAAGAACATAAGAAACTATGAAGGCTACTCTAGAATTAATCATCTCAGAAAGCCTCATAGAGCGTATAACATAAACTATAACAGTTTTGGCTCATTAAATAATGAAGTAGAATGATATAAATGCAACAATTTTGGACACATGGCCAAATATTGCAGATTGACTGTTCCTTGAAAGTACCTAAAGCATGATTTCAACAATTATGAACCATCAAGGATATGGAGAAGGAAACTGGATAAACTAAACATCGAAGAATGTTTGATGGCTTTAAAGGCCCAAAGCAAAAAAAATGATTGGTACATTGAAAGTGGTTGTTGAAAACATATGACATGTGACAAGGACAAGTTTGTAACTCTAAAGAAAGAAAGAGATGGATCGATTTCGTTTGGGAATGATAACTCAACCAAAATTATAGGAAAAGGCACAATTAAGCTTGGAAGTAAATATTCCGTGGAAGAAAATGTCTTACTTGTCGAAAATATGAAACATAATCTACTAAGTGTGAGTAAAATGTGTGACCAGGGACATACACTTCTATTCAATTCAAAAAAATGTGAGATAAGGAAAGAAGGATTAGGAAAGTTGGTGGTGACAACAATAAGGACTCCAAACAACATATACATAATAAATGAGATCGGAAATGAATGATGTTACTTGGGAATGGAAAATGAAAGTTGGATTTGGAATAGAAGAATGGTTCATATGAACTTTGACAATCTTGTCAAAATCAGAAGAAAGGAAGTGGTAAGAGAAATGCCTGAAATTTCAAAGCTAGCCATTACTATGTGCAAGCATTGTCTACATGGAAAACAAAAAAGAAATGAATTCAAAACAAAGGAGTACTCTACAAATAAACCATTGGAGATTGTACACACCGATCTATGAGGACCCGTTGAGCACTCAACAACACCCTTAAAATTCTCAAATTTTTGGGTACCACTTCCTATTTTTTGTTGTTTGTATTTTGTTTCCTTTGATTCAACATGAGTTGCATTTCTACTGTTTTGCCAATTTTCTCATTGATTTACACAGTTTGAATTGCATCTAAAAATCAATAAAGTTCTAAATAAAACCAAAGCTGCATGTCTTTCAAACGAGGTCAAAAAATGCAAACCACTTGGTGGTTTTCTCGGGGAAAGAAAAAATTAAAAAAAAAGAAAAGAAGCTTCAAATCCACTGCTAAAGGCAAAGAGCTCCGACGCCCAATGGGTGCTGCTCTGAAGCACCAATGTCGATTAATATCAGGAATCGACCGAAACAATATGTATTTCAAAAGGCTCAAAACATGTTTGATAATGTTGATGTGCAAGATACCATATATATAAAATATGCAGAACAGAAATAAAATGCTAGAAATGGCAGAATAACAGTAAAATATCCAGCATAATCTTCACAATTCACATAAATAATATACGAAATAGCAATAGAAAATCACTTTGATTCAGAAAGCAATGTTCACAGGCCTCTTCGAGGGGGAAACCTCCAGTTGAGAAGCACTCTGTTACAATAATCTCCAAGGTAGGGTTTTCATACCCTTGACCCTTATTTATACTAAATATGTCTATTAAGAGAAGCATCTAGAGGAAGATCCTTCTAGAAGCGGAAGCTTCTATTAGGTCTTCCTACATCTGCCTTATTCTATTTTATTGAAAGGTCTTATTAATATTGACCTTTATTACATCTGAATACATTGATCTACCTTTGTGCGGGTTAGGACCTTAACATGTCCGCCCCCTTAAAAACAACCTTGTCCTCAAGGCTTAAGATGTAGAAACTACTGCAAAATGGTAGCTGGTTCCCAAGTGGCATCTACTGGAGTCATATCTTTCCACTGTACTAGCACTTCCTTGATGGTTCTCTGACGCAGGCGACGCTCCCGCTGGTCCAAAACTGCTTCT
>JZKD02S1639441.1:32100-48128 GCA_000966675.3 Picea glauca | reverse complement strand
ATTAGGTCTTCTTACATCTGCCATATTCTATTTTATTGAAAGGTCTTATTAATATTGACCTTTATTACATCTGAATACATTGATCTACCTATGTGCGGGTTAGGACCTTAACATGATGTCGGTCAACATCGGGCATGTCCGATACTAGTTGCATGGAAGGCACTGCCTGCTCGGGAAAATGCCTACACTGATCAACATTGGGCGTCAATGACTTCAATCCATGTGTCAAAAGTGTGGCACAGTCTCAAGAACATCGACACTAATCAACACCGGGTGTCATCCGTTTAAGACACCAATTGCGCGGGGTGCTGCTTGCTCATAAGGTTGCCGACGTCGATTAACATCGGGTGTCGAAGAGGTCAATTGACAAAAAAATTATGGTTGAGTCGAAAAGATAGTCGCTGACACCCGACTAACATCGAAAATTGGTATCCATAATTGAACAGAGGGAAACATGTAGACCATGAGAGAATGATGAGCATCGATAGACATTGACGTCGACCAATGAAGATGAATAAACTTATCTTCAAACCCACATCCTAATTCTGGATGATGCCCAATCTGAGAGCTTATGATGAACAATATGAACCGTTTGTTTGATTTTTCTGAGGATCCTTGAATTGAACGAGGCCATCCATCTCAGGATCCGCTACTTGCATGCATCCCTATGTTTCGATCATACTAGAGGTTTCCATTTCTACCCCGGATCAAATCACATGCAGGAAAATTAATGCCCCCCTGTCATTCACTTCGTCTTGGTTATTGAGAAAAACGTTTGCTTCAAAACTCCAAGCACCTTGAATGGCTGGCCCCCCCGATTGAAAACTACCGTGCGCCAATCTATGATCATTTAAATCTCCTGATGAAACACTCCAATTTCCTTTCGCATCGCTGGTATGATCGTCACTTTTATTATAAGATATGGTAGAAACGATGAATGGAATTAATGAAAATCTTCCATAGATTCGTTGTAACGAAAAATTGATTATTGCGGAGGTGAGAGCTAACTGTTATTTATTCGAATACATTTGAAAGATATCACATTTCCATAGAACTGTTTGAATTTATTTCATGTACTCACGGTTGATCCAATATCACTAAGTGGATAAAGTTGTATCGCAAATCCATAACTGGTGAGTATTGGGCCTGGATAAGAATTTCGACATGTAGGTATTTATTGTAGTTTTCTTTGAAACTTATGGTAGGGGAGGTACTGAGCTAAATTATTGTATTTTGTAGGAACAAATGCCTCCCAGACAACCATTAAACCACATGTCACCCAATACCCCAAAATGAGGAGGTGAGCAATTTGGAGAGGTGTCCAGTTCGGTGGTGAAAAATCTAGAGTTTCCCCCAAGGCAGAGCCGGTGATCAAGATGTCGCAAAAGAATCCTGCAAGTCCATCCCCATTCTTCAAAGACACTGACAATGGTAGGGCTTCCAAGGTAATTCTTCCTTCTTGGTCAAACTTGTATAACAAACTCCAATATGAAGATTTCCTAGAATTCACGCCTCACAGTGACCCGAAGGTAAGGGGGTTATATGACTAGGTTTTCTAGAAAATTAAGTGGTCTTCATTGTACCTGGTAGCAACCAAGACACCCATCTTTCCATGTGTTGATATTTTGGAGTGGATCATCCATCATGCCGATAGAGAGAAATGCTTGTTGAATAACAAGGATGGGGAGTGCATAGGCGTGTTCTTACCGAGAGACGTGAGCACGTACTACAAGCTCAAGGAAGCTGAAGTTAGGTTGAAAAAATATTTTCTGGTAGTGTTCTATGAGCATAATAACACCGACCAATTGCTAGCGTCCTAGTGGAGGGAGGATAAGAATTTCATGACTCGTGCCTTGGGGTGGTGCAACACAACGAACCTCCGAGAACCTCACATTTTCCTTATGGCCTTGATCTGACATTTATATGGAGAGAAGGATTGCTCTAGGTTCTCCAAAGCATGGATGCCTTTGGCCCACATGGTTTGTACATATAGAAGCACTTTTAATTGGGGATATATTATCTTGAAACAGTTGAGCACCCGGATAGAAGAGGTGCAAAATCCAAATCCCGGGAAAACGCCCACATTCTACATGGCATCTTATCTCTTGGATGCAATATGAACTAGACATGTTTTCCCTGGCCTAACCCTAAGTTGGAATGTCTTTGAATTTCCTGTACATGTATACTTCGATATATTATGGGAGAACAAGTATAAATTATCAATGGATTTAGTCTGCGATGGTTTCATAGCTCGAGTGTATTCTCTAATTTTTAAGCAGGATTTCCCAAGATTATCAGAAGCAGCAAGGAAGATAATATAAAAAATTGGGCATTGGTACTTGGAAGAAAGGAACACATGCATTAGGATTTTTGGAGCCCTTAGAGCACCACACCTACTGTCGACTCATGTGCCCGATAAATTGGTGCTAGGGTAAATATGCTACCAAACTATACTACAAGGTTTCAATGCATCTTTGGTAAAAGAAAAGAAAAGGATATTCATTACCTATGGGTTCTATGTAGGTTACCATTTCATGAAGGATACCACATAGGCCAAACAAGAAGCTCAAAGTCAAATAGAATGCAGGTTTTTCACTGAGAGGTATATGAGACACGAACCTAAAAAAATGGTAGTGTTTGATTGGCCTTACCCACATGATGAGTTCAAGGATGAAATCTCCACAGAGAAGGCTTTGAGATGGGATGCTTTTTTTCAGAGGAAAGAAAAACCAGACTTGATCAGGTTCATGGTCTTGCCTGGGGATGAACAATTGGAATTTCTAGAACATACGTTTGGACCAACAACAATGGCACCAATTCGACAAGAAGGTGCATAGAAGGTACTAGATAGGTCTGAGGCACAAAGACTATTGGATGAAGCTGAAAAAATAATGCAGATGCATGGGGATGCTGTCATGGTACCTGAAGGAACAACCGTGGAAATAAATTTGATCACATTTGGAGGAATTGGGGAGCTAGCATCCCCTGGAACTACCATGGTAGAAGGAGACAATGAGCAATAGACCTCAGATAAAATCACCACAGGGGAACCAGAAACAAGGACATCACCTTTATTATCATTGATACCTTCCACCCTGGGGCAAGTAGCTCCTGTCATCACTGACCTAATCGTGATATATGAAAATGATGTGGAAGAAATATATACTGTAGTTCCTGTTACAAACGAAGAAATAATAGAGGTACTAAGAACACAAGTATCTCAGGTGCTAAAGTATTTGGATATAGGAGTAGACCCGAGTACAGTTGAAGGTAATCATCCCATTCCAGACTGAACCCATTGCAATTGAAATATCAAGGAAGTCTGGGTATTGAAGAATCATCTAAAAATAACTCCAAGAAAGGGGAAGAAGATGAAGAATCAGAAGGTAACATGGAACCCAAGGAAACCTCAACAGGACCCCCAACACATTCTGCACTCTCAGGATTAGCATCCTCATCTGAAGACACATCGAAAAAGATAATGGGAAATGCCCCAAGTACAAAACAAGTCATAGATACATGTATTGGGACAAAAATGGGATCAATAGAAGTTGTTGAGAATCCTCGAACGACTCAACGACTAGGTATAAAGAGTCAAGAACAGTCATGAGAAACCTAAAGTTGACAAAGGAAAGGAAACGACGCTTGAAATATTCCACACACCATGAAGCTTAGGAAATTCCCTCACATGGGGGGACCAACCAATCCTAGAGCTTATATATGAAGTGGCTGATGTCCAAGCCATTTCTTATGACATAAAGAGGCAAGTAGTTTTCAGGAGGATAGGAAAAAAGAGAAGAATCACCTTGGACAACGTCATGATGATCACCACAGAACAAACCCTATTGGATGCAAGACAATCCAGGGTAAGTGAATTTCTAGGAGCAAGAATAACTATATCCAATGCCACCATAGAAAAAACAAAGGAAAATGAATGAGAAACTGAATCTATGAGGGCATAATTGGTACATCTTAGGCGGGTGGAATACTATCAGGATGCCACCCAAGTAGTAAGGTTCATGAAGATTTAATTCACAAAACTTTATAGTCAGTTTAAGTCAAATAGGGAGGTCTCTATGACCAAGATTGTTGGATTTCAATAAGAAACCTTGCTAGGCCTTGTAGCATATAAGGAAATGATGAGATGGTCTGAGAAATATATCAAGGTATCAAAACAATTTAAATATATCATATAGATATAGAAAGAAAGAGGTAGAGACGAACATGGCATCATGATTCTTGTAAAGGAGAGTTTAGCCAGATTCAAAGTAGCTACAGAGTATTGAGTACAATTGGTAAAATAACCACAACTAAAAATGCAAGAAATATGGGAGGAGTGTCTTAGAAATTGGGACCACATTAATAAAAAAATGATACATCTTCAGCTCCTAGAATTTGGCTCCCTAAATGACTTCATCGAATTTCACACCATAGTCCGATGATTTAACAAGTTAGATGACAATTTTGATGCTAAGTTTTGGGAGATTCAAAATCTCGACAAGGGACAGGTTAAAGGACTCGTTGATAGGCTGATAGGGACAACATGAGTCCTACAACATCTAGGCTACAAGGTTTACAAATTCAGACAACAAGCTTTCGAGATGAAGGATAGGCTGAGCATGCCGAGGGACCATCATTGATTCCCATATTTACACACTTGTGAAGATATTTTTTCCAAATAGTCAGAACATGATAGAGGAGACTCTATGATTTAATGAAATTTCACTGATAATTTCCATGTGGACATGATCTACTTTATGTTTTGTTATCTCTTGTTTAACACATGTTAGTAATAATTTTTTGCATGAATTTTTGATATAAATAAAGAGATCGACCTCGTTTTGAAGGGTCAATTATTTTTTGATAGTGGAGATTAGACAAAGAACTATTTTGAAGTTTAATTTTGAAGCTAGTGTAGATCCGAAGATGATTCTTGCCAAAGCTTGTGGATCAACTGAATTTGTGTATTGTTCTTCTTTTGTTGATTGACTACTACAAGGAGTTTTCGTAAAATGTTAATTATGTTTTGAGTTATCTTGAAACTTTGCAGTCATTAAGTATATATTGGCATGAATGTGACAGTGTTACTAAATTGTGTTATACAATAACTTGAATTTTTTATGGTTGTGTCGTTTCTCTAAATCCCTTCCTTTTCTTAGATGATATTTTTCGATTGATCAATAAGGAAATACTAATGTTTTGATATTGATTAAAAAATGATGTCATCTACATTTTGTTGGTAAGAGGTTAGCCTAAGCCCAACCTTCTTAAAATAATTCATTCATCGAACTTTTAATAAAGGAACCTATAAAGAAACAAAAAATAGTCTATCCGATAACATAGTAATAGCCCATCGAAACTTGCCGGACCATCTTTCCATAGAATCACGTTACCCCAAAGAGGGACAAGTCTAATTGGGCATTGTCTCTGGGTGTGATTCCTACCATTGAGTTCAAGGGAATTTTGAACCCTCAATAGGATTGGTGAGAACAAAAGGGATGAATGGAAAATAGTACTTCATACTACTTATGGACGATTTTACAAGAATGACCGCAATCAATTTTCTCAAGAAAAAGTCAGAGGCATTCCAATGTTTTAGGATATTCAAAGAGATGGTTGAAAATGAGATTGATTTTAAAATCAAGTGCTTGATATCAGACAATGGAAGTGAGTTCACATAAAAATAATTCATGGAATTTTGTGAAGATCATGGAATAAAAAGGAATTTCTCAGCAGCTAGGACACCTCAACAAAACAGAGTCATTGAAAGGAAGAACAAAACTATACAGGCGATGGCCAGAACCATGTTGAAATATTCCAAGTTGAGTAATATGTTTTGGGTACAAGTAGTACATATAGCCATTGATATATTAAACAAAGGAATGCTTAGAAGTAACAGTGACAAAACCCCATATGAGCTATGGAAGGGAAGACTGACGAACATCAAGCACTTTAGAGTGTTTGGAAGAAAATGTTACATAAAAAGAGAAGATAACAACATTGGAAAATTTGACTCTCAAGTTGATAAGACATACTGGTTGGATACTCAAACAAAATAAAGACATACAAGTGCTACAACCTAATACTTAATAGAACAGTGGAAAGCATCAATGTAAATATTGATGAAAAAAGTGTTTTGAAGACCAAAGAAGAAAACAAAAAATCAAAAGAGAAGGAAGCAAAAGAAGAACTAAAAGAAGAAGAAGAACAAAAAATAGAAGAGAAGCAACTAGAAGTAAAACATGAAGAAAATGACCAACAATATCTTCAGATACCTTTAAGGAAACCTAACCACCAGGTTCAGAAGAATTATCCACTAGAATAAATTATTGGAGATAAAAATGCAGGAATAGAAACCAAAGGAAGAAAATGGGCACGTATACCAGAACAAAGACATATAGCACTACTATCCATAGTTGAACCAACCAGCTTTGTGGAAGCCAACAATGATGAACATTGGATCAAGGTCATGGAAGAAGAACATAATCAAATAGAGAAGAATGAGACATGGGAACTGGTTCCAAGACCTAAGGACAAAAATGTGATTGGTACAAAATGGATGTTCAGAAACAAACTAAATGAAGATGGACATGTAACCAAAAACAAGGCAAGGATAGTATGCAAAGGATATGCCCAAGTTGAAGGAGTATATTTTGAAGAAAATTTTGCTCCTATTTCCAGAATGGAAGCAATCAAAATGATCTTGGCCTATGCATGTTCCAAAAGAATCAAAGTATATCAGATGGATGTAAAATCAAAATTTCTAAATGGAGAATTAGAAGAAGAATTCTACATCGAACAACCATAAGGGGTTCTACTGTCAGAAAGAGAAGATTATGTTTGTATATTGAAGAAATATCTATATGGACTCAAGCAAGCCCCTAGAGCCTGGTATTCAATATTGGACAAGTACTTAAAACAACAAGGATTCAAAAAAAATAATGTAGATATCAATCTCTACATAAAAGTGGATCAGAACAACATGCTTATCATTGAAGTATATGTGGATGACATCATCTTTGGAAGTGACGATGAAAGATTGAGTAATAAGTTTGCCAAAGACATGGATAATAAGTTTGAAAAGTCCATAATTGGTGAGTTGAGTTTATTTTTTGGACTCCAGATATCTTAGCTATATGAAGGTATTTTCATTTCCCAAACCAAGTACATCAAAGAAATGATAAAGAAGTTAAGAATGGAAGATCGCAAACCCATAAGTACCCCTATGGTGATTGGTTGCAAGTTGAGAAAAGATGCTGAATCTAATGAAGAAAATCAGAGACTCTATAGATCAATGATTGGAAACCTACTTTATGTGACAACTTCAAGACCAGATGTGATGCAAGAAGTTAGACATGTTGCAAGATTTCAAGCAACGTTGAAGGAAACTTATGTTATGGTAGTCAAGAGTATCTTGAGGTATCTAAAATAAACAAAAAAGTTTGGATTGTGGTATCCGAAAGGGAATGATATGACTATGGTTGCCTACACAGATCCATATTGGGGAGGAAGCATTGATGATAGAAGAAGTACTAGTGGAGCATCCTTCTTCTTGGGTGTTTTTCTAGTGTCTTGTTTAAGTAAGACACAATCCTCAATATCCTTGTCTATGGTAGAAGAAAAATATATTGCATCAACAACTTGTTGTACTCGGGTCCTCTAGATGAAGCAACCCCTACAAGACATGCAAGTAGAATATGATGAGCCTATTTCAATATTACGTGACAATACCAGTGCTATAAGTATCTACAAAAATTCATTGATAGATTCTAAGACCAAGCATAATCCTATCAAATTCCACTTTCTACGAGAAAAAGTCATAGAGAAGCATATCAAGTTGGGGTACATTGGGACAAAATAAGAGATTGCAGATATCTTCACCAAACCTCTCCCAAGAGAGACATTTGAGTATCTTTTATAGAAACTTGGATAGTTTCATCTCCACAATGATTTACACGACATTTCACAAAGAATATAGAGGGAGAGAAATCATCAGGGGGAGTTACCCTTTGGCATTAATGTCAAAGGGGGAGAGAAAATTAAGAAGCATGGAGGTAGGGGGAGCCACGAATACATGGGGAAAAATCATGATTACAAGGGGAGCAATGGTCACAAGGAGAGTATGAGTGTTACCATCAATTCCAAAGGGGGAGATTGTTGGAAAATTGGTTGTCATTGATGTCAACCCTAGAGGAATTATGGAAGCCTCTAGAAGTGATGGGTGTATTTGAAGAAGTATCCAAAGTGGTCCCCTTATGGTGTAGCTCTAAGCATGGCCCTCATAGGAATATGCTTTGAAGAAGTCTACAAGAATCCCTAGAAATATGGTTAAGTGGTTAAGAATCCCTAGAGGTGTGTTCATGGAGATCAAAGTTAATTCAATAAAAAGAGTATGAAGGAGATCATAACTGCATGAAAACCCCTCATAGATGGATAATCCTTGTCATGCCATTTCCAATGGTAGGTGCTATACCACGTGGTTCCTCATGGTTGAGAATTTATTCCCTATTAAATATGAAGCCTCGAAGTATGGTCAAGAATCCCCATATCTAAGGTCAAAGAAGTTACAAGTTGGCCCTAAAATTAATTAAAGGAGAAAACTTGTTGCAAACAAGAAGTTTCAGGTCGACTCAAAGATCAAGTAATAAGTTACTTGGAAGGGTATAAATACACATCAAAAACCTCTCATTTGACATTCAAGCAAGTGTAAGTGTGTGAATGGAGCTAGAATAAGTGGATCCACAATTGTGCTAGGAGGATTGGTGATCTCAATAAAGAGAATTTGGCCTAGGAGAAAGGAGGTCGAGGAGAGCAAAGTGTATGAAGGTGACCATACCAGGTTTCTGAGGTTATACATGGTTTTCATAAGGGTGAAGCACGTATATACATGGGTTGTAGGTGGATTAATCACATATAGGGTATATGTGGATTGCAATGGAAAAAAAAGCTAGTGTCGATAGATTGACAGTGGATGAATCGCGTATATGTGAAAAAATTTGAGGAAGGTATTCTTCTTGATGCTGGAGTTGAGGAAGGTATCAATATATGATATCTTATGCACCAAGTTATTCACATGTTAAAAGGTATGCTCTTATATATTTTTGAGGGTTATATCTTGATTATTTTGGCATATTCTTAAGGCATATCTTGGAGATATTGGCACATGGTTGAGGTACACCATGGATATTTTGTCACATGTTTGAGGCACATTTTGGATACATTATTTGAGGTATGGTATATTCTTCAAGGAATATATTGGATATATTAAATCATGATTTGGTATAGGTGGATATTGGTGGCCACCCACCTATTCCAACTGGTTTGAAACAAGTTTTTGACAGTTTACTATTTTTTGTAATTTTTTGAGTCCCAAACTTTCGGGGCCATTTTGAGGGACTAAATGATGTATTTTCATGATCAAGCACCTCAATGATAATCAAAGTATTTGATTGAGCCCCAAAAATTAAGGTCCTCATTGATACCTTTCCAACAAGCTATCGTGCGCTCCAAACAAAGATCGTATGCCAAAGTTACGCCCCCAAGAAGTTGATACACCAAACTACCCAAAATAAGGTCCACATAACTGTTGGCTTTTCATCTTTCGGGGTTTGGGTTTTGGATTTTATTTATGTTAAAAATTCCTTTGGAGCCTCATTTTAATAATCACCTTCTTGCGAATGAGTGTAGCCATCACATCTCTTCTCAGAGATAAGATGCCACCATTCTAGTGAGTCTTTCACTCCGCATTTCTACAATTTTGCACTTTTTGCTCATTAATAGAAATTGTGTATTACTATATCTATGTGTTTATGGTTATATATATGATATATCTCTATTATATTATTGGATATCCGATATATCTATGTACATTTCTGTATTATATCTCCACTCTCATTTCATGCTTAAAATAATCCATATCAGTGGTATCAGAGCAAGATACTCTTGATAATTTTTTAGCGCATGTTCCTGACAAGGTCTGAATATAGCAAGTTGTGTATCGAGGTTGTCTCTCTCGAGAAAAATTTCTCTTGCACACACAAGAAAACCTCCATGGTGGAAGAAAATAAAAATGATGGAGCAAACTGTTCTATTAATCTATTGCTTGAGCAAGCTCTCACACGAAAGAGGGACAAAATGATGGAGAATTTTGCCCACATCCTTCAACACTTGCCGATAAAAACTTGCGCGTCTTCATCAAGTGGTCACTTTGGAAGAACCTCTTCTTTCAAGGTACAAGTTAATTTTTATATTCCCGTATTTGAAGGTAAGATAGACGTGGATGCCATAGACATATGGTTAAGCCTACTAAAAGGTTACTTCTCTGTTCACAAATTTTTTGACAGGGAAAATATCACCTTCAGACTCCTTAAGTCTCTCCCCCAAGTCAAACATTGGTGGGAAACTTCAGACCAATACATGAGATGGACCGCACTGTGAAAAGAGGGGCCAAACAATGCCGAAATTCACAAATTCTTTCTATACCTTCTGCACCAAGCTGGGTATTAAAGACTTCGAGAGACAACTCGTTCTGAAATATCGTGGGGCTCTGCATAGGTACATCCAAACCGAAATGGATTTCTTGGACATCTCATCACTGGGAGCTGCCTATCGATATGCTGTAAAAATCAAGCATAAATTTAGGCACCAGAATAAATGGGATCTTGAGTTTGCAAATTTGACACAACCAAAGTATGGTAAAGATGACCCTAACAACCAGCCTCCATAAAACCAGTTCAAACCACAGGAAAATAAGGGTAATGAAAGGAAGAAGAAGGACAATGGATAGTGGTGCGATTTCCATACAATCCCCTGGCACAAAACAAATGAATGTTTCTCAAAACAATCATTGGTGGCCAAGATCAAAGAAAACGAGTTGAACCCTTATTCATAATTTGATTCAAAAAAATGGGAGAAGACAGATCATCGATGCAGACCCCACTGCTACTGTCACGACCAAAAAAATTCAACTAGAAGAACCAGTAGATCCTGAAGAGAGGGAGCACCTTTTTCATTCAGAGATGCAGGTGAAGGGGACCCCGCTGCATTTTATTGTTGATAGTGGAATCCATAAGAGCCTCATCTCAGCAGAGGTCTCCAAATAGTTGGGATTGTCAACAACTCTACACCCGCAACCATACAACATTTGGTGGATTCACCAGGGATGAGATCTTTGCATAAGCCAGTTGTGCCGATTGTCATATGACATATAACACTTCAAGGATGAGGTATTATGTGATGTTTCCCCGCTAGAAGCACCATGATATTTATGAGTCTCGACCCCGTAGTGTCATTGTTACTCTGGGGGGTCATCTCTGCAAGATACCAGAGGTAGTTCCCATTACTGTCCCATAAAAACAATGCCGCAAGGTAATATCTCATATTGCAAAATTCAACCTCTTCGCAATCTGTTCAAAAGGTGAACAAAAGGACAGTGCAACCACTATAGCCTTGTCCCAAGACCTTTCTATAAGAAGATCAAAAAAGAGAAAGAAGATATTGTTTCTTCACCTACAAGGGTGCCTACAAACAACCTAGTCAAGAAAAGATACAACAAGTTGGTTGGACAAATTCAACCCCACTGTTATATCCCTAAATTGCCCTACTCATGCATACATGGCCTTGGCCCTCTTACTTTCATATTTTTCCAAAGCACTGCTGAGAAGCTCTTCTTAAAAAACCATTTTTTGGAAGATGTACGTGCCTTGCACCACTATAGCCCACGTAGATATGCTTGTTGCACCATTACATCTCATGTACATACACATGTTGCACCATTATAGACCGTGTATGCTTGCAAAAGTTGCAAAAAATAAAAAGTTGCAAGGAATTCATTGAAATTCACGAGCTATTGGAGGTTCCCTAACTAATCCACCTGCTATAGCCTGTAACCCAACCAAATAAACATCCTTTTGGCATATAAAAGGAGGTGTTGGGGTCTCATTTCAAATCTAAGCATAAGATTAGTGAAACTCTACCCAATTTCACTTCCCCTCCTTGCCCAAGATATTGTTGCCTTTTGTGAGATATTGCCTCAACATTCAATCATCAGCTCCTTCTTCCTCCATTTAATCCATTTCCTTCCATAGAAGTGATCAGAAGGTTGAGAGAAGAAGTTCATTCAAGGTGCACTTGGAGCATGGTAAAGAGGATCCCAAACAAGGTTCACAGAATGGTGACTGACTCAGATTTTAAGGTATAATCTTTGTATAATGAATAAAAGAACTACATTTTTCTGTCCCAAATGATGGTGTCTTGAGTATTTTTATTGATTTATACTTAGCATATTAACATCTAACCCTAACTTATATATAGAATAACATGATTTTAGTTCTTTTTTTTCCTATCTTTGGATGCAGGTCAACCTTGTGAGGAGATGTGCAGTCAGTGGAACTTCCAAGCATGAGGAGATCATCACCAGA
Organism: Picea glauca; assembly: GCA_000966675.3. NCBI lineage: Eukaryota > Viridiplantae > Streptophyta > Pinopsida > Pinales > Pinaceae > Picea > Picea glauca. Next base: position 35,709 of record JZKD02S1639441.1, on the reverse strand, counting down.
CATGGGATCAAAGGTATAGTTACCTGATACCTTCTTCGTTTTCTTTCTTTACATTAGTTTTGGTATGTTTAGGGTAGAATTGAAAGTTGATTAGCTTTTAGACGATTATTCACTCTTTCTACATCTTGAACCCTGGTGTAGCAGAACTGGCGACCATACTGGGAAGCCTCTAGGGATTTTTAGGGGATTTTGGGTTGTTTGATTGGTTTGTTTGCCTTTCAAGTTTCTTTCAAGTTTTCTAATTCTGTCAAGGGATCCTGGTCACCTTCAGGGTGCATACCAATTGTCCCTGCCCTGTAAGTCTATATGGTGCTTTCTTTTTTTGAAGAGATACAGAGGTGTACGTGCCCTGTCTTGGGTCAGCCCACGTACATATGCACTTTGCTCAGTAAATAACCCATGTGCATATGCAGGCTGCTGATGCAACAAACCACGTCTCTGTTTTTGGAAAGTTTTTGAAAAAGAGGGAGTTTGACTCTTTCCTGATTGAATTTCACACTTCTTAGGGATTTCTTGGATCAAGCCAGAGTCTCTGTTTACAGCCATAGCCTGGGTATAGAGTTCAATTTACTTGTTTATTTGGTCTTCTTGTGTTTACTCTTAAAAAGGTTTTAGGCAAGCTGTTGAGTTGTATATATGCCTTCTTGGTTTCTTGATTGAAGCCCTGCGGTCCACAGTGGGATAAAGGTCTTTTCCAGTATTGTATCAGTTTTCTTTTTATCCCTTTTACTTGCTTTGGAGAAAGAAAAATATTTATTTCAGTTTTTCTCTTTAAAGCAATTAAAAAAAAAAGATTTTCATTTCAGTTTGGTAAAGTAGTTAAAGTTGGTTATTTGCAAAAAGGCAAAAGAGTATTTCTTTCAAGTTATTTCTTGATTTATTGAAACATAAGTAGTTTGTAGTCAAGCGAAAGTAGGTTTTAGGTTTTCTTTACAAGATCTTGAAGAGTTTGTTAAGAAAAGTTGAGTTACAAAGAGTTAGTTATAAAACTTTGCTTTTAAATTTGAAGTAATTTTGCTTTCAAGTGCTTTAATTTCCTCCTCTTTTTCATCTCTTTATAACACCATTAGTTTCACCACCATACCTTATGAGTAAATCAAGCCTTTAAAAAGAATTCTTAATCTAAAATACACTAGACTTTTTATTTGTAGGGCCATCAAACTAGTTAGGGTTAGGGCCTTGAATTAGGTTGGAGAGGAAACTTTTCAAGACCGTTAAATCAAACATTGGAGTATGAGTTAGGGAGTTCTTAAGTCCAGTGTCATAAAATTTATCTGGGACCCCCGTCTAACATAGGGGATAAACACTAGGTGACGTGAGGAAGGCAATGGAGATAAATCCTCCAAATCTGGACTAAACGTAGTGGGGAACACATATTGAGGATCTATCTTGGGAGTATTACCGACTGCATTTTCCTACGAAGCTTCATGGACCTCGAATCCGTTCGATATTCTCTATTGTATTCTGTAACATTTTCTCTCAATACCCTTGATAGGTTTCAAACTTGTTATCCTGATCATTGCGATTCGTTTGACTGTCGACTATACCCGCTTGGTGACTAACTGATCCGTAGGATCTTTTAATGACTATGGTTGAGTTTTAATTTTGCATGCACTAATTAACCATTTGAGAAAACTTAATGAAAAAATGATGAAAGAAGAGGAATTATGACAACCATATACACATTTTCAGATCTGAAATGAAATAATAGACAACAAACCATAACATGAGAATTGATAACGGAGTTCGGCACAACTTTGCCTACGTCTCCAGGCCTTTGTCTCCGTGGGCGAGGCTTTTTTATTTCTATTCAAAAGATCAAAAGTACATCGCAGCAGTGCCAATTGGCTACAAGAATAATCTGGTCATGTTCTTCCAGATCTCTGGAACCCTGCAAAGAAAATGGCACGCAAAACGGACATCCGAAGCTCCCAGAAATGGCCCGACAATGTCTGCTCCTCAATAGCTTCCCTACATAAAAATGGCTTTGGCTTGGTTTCCCTTCAGCATAACTCTACTTTTTCTATCTCCCATGGCCTCAATCAGGCCTGGTTTATATAGATCTGAAGTTGGTTATTCATCCCCAACTTCCTCCCAAAATTTGGGCTCCAAAAATGCCCAATATCTCCCAAAAATGGAGAAAATCAATTAATATCAGGCAATATATCATTGAAAATCCCAAAACTATATAAAAAAACCCATTTTTGTGTAAATTTAGGGCACAACCCCTTTTGGCACGTGCTCTGGGTCATATGGGACGACCCATGTGGCCGAGCGCTGTCCCTATAGTGCATTGGCCCCTCTGTATTCGACTCCTAGTTCGGTGGTGGTTCATGGGACCGGATCTTGGGCTAAAAATTAAGCCCCCGCGCTCTGTGTGGTAACGGTCCCGGGTCATATGGGACTGCCCAAGAACCAAGGGCTAGTCCCTATCCCCAATTGTCCCATGCTCCCGTGTCGGTAAGCCCCCGCTCTATGGTCGTGTGGTATGTCAGTGCCGAGGGCTGGGGCTAAGCCCCAACCCTTTCCCCCGCCGAACATCCATTCAAACGAATTCAAATAAATATTTTAACATATAGTTAACAAGTACCAACAGTGGCTCGGGTGGTTAGCCCGGTCCTTCCAGTCCGTTTCCTGGAGGATAGGTCGGGGGTTCGACCCTGGTGAACCCATATACATTTTAAATAAACCGTCAACCAACCACAGGGTGCCACATGGCAACCCATGACTGGGCCACGTGGCACCTCAAAAACCAATCACTAAGTTCCAAGTGTCGAATGTTGGATGCCCCACATCTCTGCCACACATCAAATTCGGTACGCCACATCACCTGCCCAGTCACTGCCCTATCAGCTGCTGATGTCATCCCGTGCCACGTGTCACTCTTACAGTGGTGACACGTGTCACCCATAGATTGGTCTAGCTGTCTCCCTGTACGCCACATCAGCCTGCCAGGTGTCATCTTCAGGAGTTTCCACATCACCTGTATGGTCGTACGACCTGTACAGTCAGCATGCCACGTGGCACTGTACGGAATGTACAGTCACCCCTTTTTTTTGCCTGTTTGGATTTTTAGACAGAATGCGATATCTTTCGCATACGAAGCCCGTTTGATGAAGTAAATATATGGCCAGAATTAGGAAGACGAGACAAACGTAATGGAGCTGGTTTCGTAGGATTCCAAGCACTTTCATTTTTGAGCATTTTTAAGCCCTATCAGGCTTTTGGATCCGATTCTGGATCACACCTCCCCACAAAAAGACCTTTTGGTCCCCAAAAGGTTACTGACCAATAAACAAGCTCGGGATAGGCCACCCGGCTTGTCCTCTGTCTTTGAACTCTGTCCTGTGCACCTGTCTCATCAAGATCAACTGTAACACAATCATGACAACTGACAGTATATTGTTATCCATTTGAACCCTGTTACATCTTACTAAAGCCACTATCATCCATGTAGAAAACATTACTAATGACTGCATTAAAAAGACAATTGAAAATGAGCTGATATACTTGAAATATCTGCACGACATGAGCTTATCTTGAAGCAACTTATGATTGATTTTCCATTCAACAATCATGTCTTGTTCTTGCTTAAGATCAATTACTTCA
>JZKD02S1639441.1:14021-29759 GCA_000966675.3 Picea glauca | reverse complement strand
CAAAAATGCCCAATATCTCCCAAAAATGGAGAAAATCAATTAATATCAGGCAATATATCATTGAAAATCCCAAAACTATATAAAAAAACCCATTTTTGTGTAAATTTAGGGCACATCCCCTTTCAGCCCGCACTCTGGGTCATATGGGATGGCCCATGTGGCCGAGCGCTGTCCCTATAGTGCGCTGGCCCCTCTGTATTCGGCTCCTGGTTCGGTGGTGGTTCATGGGACCGGATCTCGGGCTAACAATTAACCCCCCGCACTCTGTGTGGTAACGGTCCCGGGTCATATGGGCCGCCCGAGAACCAAGGGCTAGTCCCTATCCCCAACTGTCCTGCGCTCCTGTGTCGGTAAGCCGCCGCTCTGTGGTCGTGTGGTATGTCAGTGCCGAGGGCTGGGGCTAAGCCCTGACCTTTTCCCTCGTCGAACATCCATTCAAATGAATTCAAATAAATATTTTAACGTATGGTTAACAAGTACCAACAGTGGCCCGGGTGGTTAGCCCGATCTTGCCAGTCCGTTTCCCGAAGGATAGGTCGGGGGTTCGACCCCGGTGAACCCATATACATTTTACATAAACCGTCAACCAACCACATGGTGCCACATGGCAGCCCATGACTAGGCCACGTGGCACCTCAACAACCAATCACTAAGTGCCAAGTGTCGAATGATGGATTCCCCACATGTCTGCCACATGTCAAATGCCGTACGCCACATCACCTGCCCAGTCACTGCTCTGTCAGCTGTTGACGTCATCCCATGCCACGTATCACCCTTACAGTGGTGACACATGTCACCCATAGATTGGTCCAGCTGTCTGCCCATATTCCACATCATCCTACAATGTGTCGTCTTCAGGAGTTGCCACATCACCTGTACAGCTGTACGACCTGTACAGTCAGCATGCCACGTGGCACTGTACAGACTATATAGCCATGCCCTTTTTTTTGCCTATTTGGCTTTTCAGACAAAACACTATATCTTTCGCATACGGAGCCCGTTTGATGAAGTAAATATATGGCCAGAATCAGGAAGACGAGATGGACGCAATGGCGCTGGTTTTGTCGGATTTCGAGCACTTTCATTTTTGAGCATTTTTAAGCCCTATCAGGCTTCTAGATCCGATTCTGGATCACTAACAACGAGCTGGAAACTTAGTTTCCCATATTCTAGGGACTTACACGGGTGACTGTAGGGGTATACCAAGGTACCTGAGGTAGACACTGGATCACACTTCACAGAGTATACCCGGAGGGTGCTTCCATGTTTGAGCTGCACTTACACTAGTTAGTTTCTCTAGTGTTGATTGGCATAACTATCCTTCCTACTAGATATTTGACTGCTTGATTTGTCTATAGGAAATTTTTTGTGTGTGCTTGGTGTTTAAACGCTAGTTAAACCTTACTGTGTTGGTTGATCATTTCACAAGGTGGAATATCAATATCTCCACTGGTCACGAAGGCTTCAGGGTCTGTCGTTGATTACATTGGAGCCACCTCCGCCATTGTTATGTCGAAAACTTGACCAACAAGGGTCATTCGAAGCGACCTGGCCGTAGGAAACTGAGCCCAAGCCCGCTCCTTGAGGAGACTATTTGAATCTGTAGGAACCTACCATTTCTGAATTTGAGGAAGAATATCACAGGCCATCCAACCCTCTGATCACTAACTTGTCGACATCGATTTTGATTCAAGTTGTCCCTTGCGAGGTGACACCTTCTAAGAGCCAGCTAGTTTTACAAGCGATAATGGAAGCAGATGCTGCTACTTCGTCTGGGAGTCCTCATACTCCTGTCACAGATACTGCCGTAGGGGGAATCCTACCTCCTCTCCCACCTTCGCCAGTCCGGACCAAAGTGGTCTAGACTCCCTCTACTTCAGACAGTGGTCCAATACCATTATCGACGTTGACCACCACTCTGTTTACTCAGAGTGTGACATGCCGTCCATTCTCATTGGGATGACAAGATTTGATTTGAACTCGGTTCTTACCTATTTCACCTTATAGACCATGGGTCTGGGGGGAGGGAGATCAAATGCTCCCATGAAAGTGTCAACTGGGGGCACTTCAGTCCCCTTTAATGCTATCCCTTATGGTGGGGGTCATATACCTCCTTCATCCCCTTCGCTCGGTGGTGCTTTCCAACAACCAATCAGGATGAATGCTAATTATAGCTTGTTTGGAGCAGGAAGTTTAGGACATTCATCTTACACAACATCGGTGGGATATATGTCATTCTCTTTGTTCGACACATTTGGGAACAACACTTTTTCTTTAGATGCTGTCTCGGTTGGGGGAAACCCTGATTTTGGGCAAAAGAACCCCGTGTAGGGTACTATTCCTTCACAAGGGGGCAATGACTAGAGTTTTCTCCACTCAAGGTCTTTGTAATACTTAGCAAGGATTAATTCCCTCACAAGGGATGTCAGTCGGGGGAAACCCCTTCCATGCTTAATGGAACCTCGGGCAAGGCTCCGTACCCATGCCCGTCAGATCAGCTGGGGGCATCCCCTTCCAAAATCCTTGGAACACAACGCAGGGAGAAATCCCCACACAAGATATGTCATCCAATTATGAAAGTCAACCGATGATACCCCAATAGACATAGTTTCCATATGCTGGTCAATACCATAGTTTCTACCAGAACCCTAGCCAACAGTCTAACTTTTCCTGGAAACCTAGTGCCAGTCAAACCCAAAGACCCTCTTTTCCTGTAAATAGTACTCAACCTAAACTACCGTTTCGGGTAACGCCACATCTTCTAGACTTGTCGAGATTACTGAATGACCCAATTTGTCACGATCCACATTGGCGCCCTATGCCAACTAAGTTTCCCTCAGATATTCCAAAATTTGAAGGCAAGCCTGGTGAAGATCCAGGTGATCATGTGACGACTGTCCATTTATGGTGCTCGTCAAACTCACGAAGGGATGACTCCATCTAGTTGCACCTTTTTCAATGCACTCTTATAGGGGGTGCCACAGAATGGTATATTGAGATCGACCGCTCGAGGTATTCTTAGTTCAACAACTTGGAAATGGTCTTCTTAAACCATTTCTAGTTACCTATGAGATACGATGCTGGCATCGAATCGCTGGCCAACTTTGAGAAAAACAAGGCCGACCATATCTCAGATCATATCCAAGAATGGTGGTGTCGAAAGAGCTTAATTAAGGTCCAAGTCCCTCCTACTTTCTTACTAGAGTGGTTCCTAAAGTCTTTGGTGGCTTGCAAATCTAAGGACATCACGACTTCTGGAGTGTTTTTAGAGGAGGAGGCGATAATGAGAGCGCAACAACTTAAATTGATCTACTCTCAGTATGACATGCTTTATGAGATTTTTCTAGATGTGCCACGGTCTATTCTCGACAAGGCCAATCAAAAATCTGGACCCCATGCCGATGGTATTGTGGTCTCAGCGCAAAGAAATTCCACTAATCTGTTGCGAAATAAATTGCAAAAATTGTCGATACAACAAGTTGTGGCCAACCAGACCTTGATTTTGGATGTTCCCCCTACCCAAACGTCGAACGTACACAATGTGAAGTTGATGAACCCTAATGCCAACCAACATCCTAAGGTGAAGAAGAAACAACGAAACAAGAAGGGTAAAGGGGAAAAAAAGGCTACCAATAATGCTGGCTGGGGAAAAATGGAGAAGAGGGAGTCCAAGTATTCATGTAACCTTTGCACAAAAGACCACCCGACTCATCTATTCCCTTGGCTTGCAGAAGCTCAGAAGATATTGGAACAACAACAACCTACTATGTTGACGAACCTATTTCCACATGGGAAAAACATGGCTCAAGCTTCAACATCCTCGAGCATGGAAGGGGGTAGTCAGGGATCCCCCGCGAATACCAATAATAACCTGACTATGGATATTTACATGATGAATTCCATAGATAATATAGCGACTAGGGCCCAAGATGAAAAAATGCTGTAATCTGTCGAAAAGGGAAAAGAAGCCACGAACCCACCAACTCCTCTCTTGATTGACAAGACGGCGGGAGAAACAACGACTTGCATCCCAAAAGGTGTGTTTAAAAAGGCTTCTCATAATCCAAACATGAGGGATGCCCAGAACTACTCCATTGTGGAATATTTTTCACAAACCCCTTGTGTGATGTCTTCTTTGGAAGTCCTCCATAGTTTCCCTTCCCAAAGAAAATCTTTGTTATCTGCCTTGGGATCAACATTGACTTGTAACCTGGGAGTGATCATTTTTGATACAACCGACTTGAAACCCTGTCTTCCTTACCACATTGTGTTTCAGATAGTAGTGGCTTACACCACGAAATATTTTACTCGGAACATTTTTCATATAGTGGTTGACGAGGGCACCTCAACTTGCGTGATGTCATTGGTGTGTTGGAAGGCCATTGGCCAATCCGGTTTGTCTCCGTCGCCTACGTTCCTTATGGCATTTGACGGTCGGTCGTTCAGACCACACGGGATCATTCCTTCTTTCCTCATGAATTTGGGAGGAAAAACCATGTGTGTTGAGGTTGAAGTGGTCAATTCACCTCTCAACTACAACCTATTGTTACGAAGTAGTTGGACTTATGCAATGGATGCAGTGGTTGCTATAATTTTTTGGGTCTTGTGTTTTCCACATGAGGGCCAGATTGTGACCATTGACCAGTTGTCTTTCTCCTATCCCAACCCTTCATTAGGGGCTTCCACGGTCCTAATGATTGATAATATGCAACCTGACATTGTCAACTTAGGTGCAGGTGTTTTTCCGTCGTTGATGGGAACTTTTGATTACCCACTGCCTTCTGGTGATGTCAATATTATATTGACTGTTCCCGACCAGCCTAGGGCTGCAATTTTTCAAGTGTCGTTGTTTTGAACGACTTAATTTAATGATCCATGGACTCTTCCTTCCCCATCAACTTCAATGGAAGGGACATGGCATCCTGGCATGGCCATGCCCTTATCCACGTCTGAGGTTGTGTACACCATTGTTCAACAAAATTCGGCCAACCCTGATCCGACTCCCCCACAGGAGTTAGATCCAGTTCTCGAGCCTATTTTTGCTCAAGGTTCTCTTGCCACTGAATATCCTTTAGACTTTGTCTTTCCCTCTGATGAGGCAAATCTCAAGGCATTGACTAGTCTCGATAGAACTTGGGATGACCTTCATCATAGATCTTACTTCCTTCCCGAGTTAAGGAGATTAGAGGCAAGAAAATTTGTTTTGACCGTGAATGGAGATAAGTCTTGTCCTGTCAATCCTCTGGCTATGCACGCAGTTTATGTCAAGGGTAACATGGAAGGTATCGCTACAACGATTCCAATAGATATCTCCAGAACCCCTGGCATTGTGGAGAATGTTTTCGTCGGAGCGGACTGCTCCCCTGAAGAGATTCAAAGTTATACTGAGTTATTCAAGGAATTCCATGATGTTTTTGCCTGGTCTAATGAGGAAATTCCAGGCATAGAACCAAGAATTGTCGAGCATGAAATCACGACTTATCCTAATTCTAAACCGGTCTGATAGAAGCTTCATCCGATGAATCCTGGAAAAGCAGTAGAAATTAAGGAAAAAGTAGAAAAACTGCTCAAAGCCGGTTTTATCTACCCCGTACAATTGACAGAATGGGTGTCAAACCCAGTTTCGATTAACAAGAAATAGGGTACGATTCACGTGTGCATGGACTTTTTTGATTTGAATAATGCATGTCCAAAAGACAACTTTCCCACCCCGTTCATCGATCATATTGTCGATGAGTACGCAGGCTACGAGGTATTTTTGTTCATGGATGGATTTTCGGGATACAACTGGATTCAGATCAAACCCAAAGACCAACATAAAACAAATTTTATTTGTCCTTGGGGAACATTCGCGTATCGTAAGATGCATTTTGTCCTGAAGAATGTTGAAGCCACTTTTTAGTGGGCCATGTTGTTTAATTTTCACGACCTTAGACATATAGTCGAGGCATATCTTGATGATTTCGCATCATGATCTCGCAAGAGATCTGATCATCTCGCTCATATTCGATTAATCTTTGATCAATGTCGCTACTATCAGAATCGCTTGAATCCCAACAAGTGCAGTTTTTGCGTGACGTTAGGTCATCTCTTAGGTTTTATTATTTCAACAATAGTGATCTTGGTCGATCCTCTCAAGTTTGAGGCGATTGTCCAGTTTCCTCCCCCGTGCATGATACCCCAACTTCAGAGCTTACAATGGAAAGTGAACTTTCTTCGACGTTTTGTCATGAATTACGCCGATATCACTAAAGGGTTTATGAATATTTTGAAAAAGGGAGTCCCATTCTGTTGGAATGGAGTTGCTCATCGCTCCTTTGAAGCGTTAAAACACACCCTGATGTCTGCCCCTCTACTCCGACCTCTCGATTATAACAAAGACTTCTTGTTGTAATTTTTTTCTGCAGAGTCAACCATTGGCATGGTCTTGGTTAAAGAGGATGATCTGCTCGAAGATCATTTTATATATTACCTTAGCCGAGGTCTGGTTGGTCTGGAACTCAACTATTCTCAAGTTGAGAAGCTTGCTTTAGCAACAATGCATGCTGTCCAACGGTTCCGTCATTACATTTTTCTTCACAATACCACTGTCATTGCCATTGTGAACCCTTTCCAATATGTGTTAACACAACGGGTCATTGGTGGAAAGATCAGTATATGGATTGTAAACCTCCAAGAATTTGACTTGGATTTTTTTCCGCAAAATCCAAAAAGTCGTTGGTCTTTGCTGAACTTATTTTGGAACTTCTGGTCGAATCTAGTGATATCATGCTCGAATAATCACCTATCAGAGGAGGTATTTTTTTGGGTTGGCGATAGGCCAAAATATTCTATGTGCAGGTTACTTCTAGCCCTCGTTAATCAAGGATTGTGTTGAGGCGGTCAAGAAGTGCCACCCATGTCAAATATTATATCGGAAGATGTGGGCACATCTTGATCCCATGTTTCATGTCATTGTTGTTGGTCCTTTCACCAAGTGGGGGATTGATTTCACTACATGTCACCCGGCTTCATCCAGGGGGAATAATTATATCATCATAGGAGGACTACTTCACAAAGTGGGTCGAGGCTATGCCAACATTAAAAAATGATGGTGAAACAATGACACTTTTCATTTTTAATTAGATAGTAGCAAGGTTCGACATCCTGAAGGAGATTGTCACTAACCATGGCAGTCACTTCCAAAACAAAATGATGACCAAGTTAACGTCAAAGCTTGGGTTTAGGAAAGAAAATTCGTCACCTTATTACCCGTAAGAGATGGTCAGGTTGAAGCTATGAATAAGTCTTTTAAGACTATTCTTCAGTGGACGATCAATTCTGCCAATTCAAATTGTCATTTGATGTTGTACTCAACGTTGTGGGGCTACCAAATGTTTGTGAAGACTACCATTGGCTTTTCACCTTTTCAATTGGTGTACGGGATGGAAGTAGTCTTACCTATTGAGTCAGATCCCTTCTTTAAAGTTGGTTATGGAATTACTGCTGGATACTTCACCGCTTGAGGAACGCCTACTATATCTCGAGCAACTCGATGAGCAACGTCGTGATAAAACCTCAGCCAATGAGGCTCATAAGAAATGAGTCAAGTGTTAATACGATCGGTCTGTTCGTCCTCGGATTTTCTCCGAAGGTGATCTTGTCCTAGTTTATGATCAAGACAAAGATCGCCTGGGAGAAGGCAAGTTCAAACCCAGGTAGCTCAGACTATTCATTGTGAAAGAGGTCTTGAAGAAAGGCACTTACCGTCTAGTTGATTTTGAAGAAAATGCCTTGGCGGAGCCTAGAAATGGGCTCTACCTCAAGAAGTATTACTCTTAGGTTGGTCACCTGGGTGACTTCTTGTACATATGTGTAGATTCTTATACAATTTTTGTCTTTTTTGTTTTGTGGACATGTAGTTATTTATGTATTGTTTTTCACTGTGGCAGATGTCAAGTGAATCAGAGGTGTATTTTGGGTTCATGGATGGTGCTAGCCAACACACTCAAAGGATTTATTCTGCATCTTGGGTGATTTTCACACCCAGAGGCTAGTTGTTATCTTCCAGAGGTATTTGTCTAGGTGACACTACAAACAATGTCACCCAGTACAATGCAGTGATAGAGTTTCTTCGTAACGCTTTGTCGCATGGCATTTCTCACCTCCAGGTCTACCTAGATGCTTAGTTGGTTGTGTCCCAGTTAAATGGATTTTACCGTGTTTATGATCCTACTTTGCACCGACATTTCCTTAGGGTACGCCTCTTAGAACATTATTTCGATTACATTACGTATATCCATGTTCCTAGGATATTTAATCATATGACAGATACTCTAGATAATCAAATATTAGATTGGCATGTTGCACACACATAAAAAGAGAAGCACACACATACACATGTACATAAATTTGTAAAAAATGGAATCCATAAGAGAAATAAGATGTGTGTGTGTATATATATATATATATATATATATATATATCAAAACGTGTCATGAGTACATATGTGGGTGCGAGCACCTAAAAAATAATGTCCAATATACATCACTGGGCTTATGCCCTCAAAAAGTACATATACAAAAGGTTCCCTCGGCACATAAAAATTCTATCTTATCTAAGCATGGGTCCTATTGGCCCTGCCATAACACACAACGATGTTGGATAAACGACAAAAACGCTGGACCCACGTCCGTGGCACCCCCACTACATGAGGCTGCATGGAAGATGAGAGATCCTCTATCTTTGCCATGGGTACTGTGAGAGGGAGCGTAGTGAGGTTGCGCTCCACTTGTCTCAAAAATCTCTCAGCCTCTCTGGCTGGAGGTCACCCTGCAGCTGCTAGTCCTGCCTCTTGTCGAGGATGTCGTCGAGTCCTCACAAAGTCTGCTAGGCACACTGGTCCCAGATCTGTACATAGAAGATACACAAGAGTTAGTACCATATACACATATAAAAATGATATATATAAAAGAAATTAAAAATTAAATAACATTAAAAACATGTTGCCTATCTCTCCTCGCTCCTCTCCGGGAGGCATGGGCATGTCCGAATCCCTGGAAAACTTGATCCTAGCGTAGGGGTAGTCCTCAATCACTGAAATATTCCACGCCCACCAGTTGAAGAAATTATCATTGAAGGCCTCTATGGTCCTCCCTCCCCCCTGTCGTGGCAACAATGCTACCCATCTGCATATCACTGGGAAGGAGTCCACATGCCCCTGTACCATCTCTCTAGGACTGAGACTGGGAACCCTCTCGAAGAAGAAGGAACATAGGATAGTACCAAACCTGAAGTTTTTGTTGTTACACTGCCGACACTCTGTCAGCTGTCTCTTCATGCACATAAGAATGGTCGTGCTCTAGTCAAAGATATGTGCCTCCTGACACTGAATGGCACAGTGCATGTGTTCCCGGGAGGCCTAGTGTAGGGTTGTGGATCTAGTAATCCACCCAATCAATAGCAATATCACTCATATGAATCGACTCCTGAGAACCTACCTTCTCAGTGACAACCTTGCAATACATCCTGATGTAATCTTCAATGTTGAAAGGCACAGGGGGAAATGTCCTAAGATTGAATGGTTTGCCTCTCCTCAAGAGGCCAGTAAGGAAGTAAATGTCCTCAGTCATTGGAGTCAATGATTGACCCTCTAACATGAATGCCTCTACATCAAGGTGCCAATAATCAACAAGAGCGTTAAGTAAGCTGGGCTGTGCCCTCATAAAAGGACACTGGAAGAACTTCCATAGCCCACACTGTTTTAGGGCGGTGATGGCTGCAGGTTCCTCTTCGATCAATATGTCTATGTCCTCATGTTCCCTCTCCCTCTAGTGGACATACATCCTGTTCCATGTAAAATTGGAGGAAGTTAGCTCCTGCTTTTTAATTTTTTCCAAGCTTGCAAGGGTGTACGCATGCTGTATTGGCCACAATTGCATATGTACGCGGAATAATGTTTTCTTTTTGAGTACATACATGGGTTGTCCTTGGATAACCCATGTACACACAAAGCCTCTTTTTTTAGGAGAGCATGCCCCCTAAAAAACCAAATTAAATGCATAAATGAATTATTGAAATGCAAGAGGGATGATATTATACTTACTTGGTCCAAGTAGAAGTTTGTTTCATCTACTGAAGCTCCCATAAGAAACTTCTTTAACAAAGGGGTTTTTTCTCCTTGTGGTTAATTTTCAAACTACAATGGTGAAAATGAGCTATCAACTTCTATTTATAGAATTTTTTGGCCTTTTTTACCACTTTTTGAGCCCCTTTGTATTTTTCCCTGGCTTGGAAATCACTTGTTTCCGATTCTGAGTTTCTTATTGGACGTTTTGGTACCATGTTCCTTTTGGTTTGGTAACTTTTTTGGGGGGATGGGTCACTTTTTGGTATCCTTTGGTAAAAATTGTTTTTTCCAACTTTTTGCATATAAGTTAGTATTTCATCTCCACTTTCTGCATCTCGTTGTGTTTTCCTCTTTTCCATAGGATCGACCCCACCGAAGTGCAACATAGAACCTTCATTGATACTCTAGAAGTGTCTTGATTAGGTGGTAGAGCCTACCCGTACATGGGTTCCCTAGGTAGATCCTTGTTGCATTTTGGCGTCCATGCTGTCAGTAATGACTTTAGGCTCAAGATTTATTGTTAGTCCTATCATGATTACAATATTAAGCCTCATTCGTTTGATGCACCATCATTCTTGGCCTCACCCTCGAGACTCCCAAATGAGCACGCTTTGTTGTCTTTCAATCTCGCTTTAAATTCGAAAGCAACATTCGACGAGACTGTATTTATTCTTTTCGATATTGTCTGGATTAACTCGGAAAAGTATCCCCCTGGAGTCTTCTTTAAGCCCTTTTCAGACTCTCTAAACATGAAAATATTGCAGAGTGATCTTGTTTCCCTTCATTCTCACCAAACTCAAATTTGAAGGCACATATGTCTTGAGGTAGTTTACCCCTTTTTCGGTCCGAATGACTAATTTCATGAATAAAGGTATGCTCTACGAACTTCAGTATGCTAGAAGAGTATTCTCAGGCATAAGTTTAACCCTTTTTTAGGCTTAAGGGACTAAAGCTTCGAAAAATGAACATTCTTCTTGGTTTTGGTTTATCACCTTTTTCGGGCCTTGGAGACTACTTACGAAAAAAGAACCCCCACAGAGTCCATAGTTAATCTCTTTTCAGACTCCCTAAAATTGAAAATATCGTTAAGTGACCTTGTTCCTTCACACTCATTAAATTGGTCTAGGAGAACATCTATTGGCATGAGTTTAACCCTTTTTCTAGCCTGTAGATTATAGCGGAAAAAGGTACGACTCGGGAGATTCGTCTTGCCGGGAGAGTTCTCCTCGATAAATTTTATACTTTTTTGGGCTAAGGAGACTAAACTCAGAAAAAGAATGTAAGTTCATAGTTAAGTGCTTTTTAGACTCCTTAAAATTGAAAAGATTGCCGAGTGATCTTGTCTTTGTCACACTCGTTAAAATGGTTTTGAATAAACATATTTTTGGTTCAAGTTTACCCCTTTTTCGAACCGACTAGACTATATCCAAAAAATTTACTCCTTGGAGTCTTCTTTTACGCTTTTTCAGACTCTCTAAACGTGAAAAAAATACCAAGCTTACCTTCTCTGGGCTCGTAAAAATTACATAGAAGGAGTCTCATTGTGTCTTGCTTAATCACACTTGCAGCTCTACGTCTTTGTCCTAATGCCAACTCCATGTTGCTCTCAACTGAACCTTTGAAGCATGCCTTATACAGAAGCCTTGTAGCACTTCTTGCCTCTGCGGCCTGACGCATTGACCCATGGAGGAATTTTCCCCAAGTGTCCTTTTCCAGCACATGTCTCCTTGCTCTGAGAATTAGTATGTTCCTTGCGCTTGGAACTAGTATGCTTTCTTGCGACAATCGTTCCTCCTTTGTAATGTAGCATTATTTTATTCTTTTTCAAGATCTTTAAAAAATTGAAAAAGACAAAAAAATCAAATATTCCAAAAAGAGGGGACGAGAAACATGTATTCTTGTTTCAACAACACAAAGAGTCGCCCTTGGAAAAATCACATCCTTCCATTTTTTAGTCAAGAATTGGGATCTAGTATGACCTTAGGAAGCTAATATCACTACATAGAGCTGTTTCCTCCTCCGTTTGGTTACTCTTCCAAACACATGGAGAGTTTGCATTGCGTCCTGCATCGTGAAATTATGTCAATGTCATGCTGCCTAAGTCTGATCATCTTTCATGATTTTTTCCAAGGGAAGTTTCACCCAACCTAAGTCGGTCGTTTTGCAGTTTGTCTCTTGACCTTATGAGTCAACCATCCCAAGAGTCTAGTCAAGTTCCGATTCAAAATCGATGAAGTTCTCTGCCTGATCATTGAGATCCTCATGTCTTTTCCCAACGAGACATCAAAGACCTCAGGGTAGTGATTTATACACTTCTATTGTACTCCTACCTTAGCTTTGAATATCTTGAAGTTGTTTCTTGAGATTTGAAGGCCTCATCTCTAGCCATCATGCGCCATGGCTTATTGAAGATGGATACTCTGCTTGTATATCTTCTATTAATTTTGAGATGTAGATTCGATGTTTATTGCTCATGACTACACTTTATATAGTTATATGACATGGATATGCAGTGTATTTGATTTGTAGCCATGATTTAGTTCATCCTGACCATGGGTATGCCTTCCTTAGAGAGACCATTGTTGTTTTGAAAATAACGCCTCCCAAACTCTGGTCCCAGGCTCACTCAATTTTATACATTGGTGAAGATATTGTAATTAATTTGGCCATTAGTTGCTCTTCTGAACTCACACATTAGGGGGCATCTGTTATAGCCCTAAATTTCCCTAGTCATGCATACATGGCCTTGGCCCTCTTACTTTCATAGTTTTCCAAAGCATTGCTGAGAAGCTCTTCTTAACAAACCATCTTTTGGAAGATGTACGTGCCCTGCTTCATTACAGCCCGTGTACATATGCTTTCTTCACCACTACAACTCACGCACATATGCATGTTGCACCATTACAACTTGTGTATGCTTGCAAAATTTGCAAAAAATAAAAAGTTGCAAGGAATTCGTTGAAATTCATGAGCTATTGGAGGTTTCCCAACTAATCCACCTGCTATAGCCCGCCACCGAACCGAATAACCATCCTTTTGGCATATAAAAGGAGGTGTTGGGGTCTCATTTCAAATATAAGCATAAGAACAGTGAAACTCTGCTTAATTTCACTTCCCCTCCTTGCCCAAGATATTTCTCCCTTTTGTGAGATATTGCCTCAACATTCGCTCATCGACCCCTTCTTCCTCCATTTAACCCATTCCCTTCCATAGAAGCGATCAGAAGGTTGAGAGAAGAAGTTCATTCAAGGTGCCCTTGGAGCATGGTAAAGAGGATCCCAAACCAGGTTAGCATAATGGTGGCCGATTCAGATTGTAAGGTATAATATTTGTATGATGAATCAAAGAATTACATTTTCCCGTCCCAAATGATGGTGTCTTGAGTATTTTTATTGATTTATACTTAGCATATTAACATATAAGCCTAACTTATATATATAATAGAATGCCTGTAGTTCTTTGTTTGCCTATATTTGGATGCAGGTCAACCTTGGGAGGAGACGTCCAGTCAGTGGAACTTCCAAGTGTGAGGAGATCATCACCAGACATGGGAACAAAGGTATAGTTACTCGATATCTTCTTTGTTTGCTTTCTTTACATTAGTTTTGGTATGTTTGGGGTAGAATCGAAAATTGATTAGCTTTTAGATGATTATTCCTACATATTGAAACCTAGTGTAGTTAAAGGGGGGTTTTTCCCGCTAGCACCCACAAAAAATAGGTTCATGACATCCTTCTACAACAAGGCAAGCAACTCACCAAGATTCAGATTCAACAAATGATTTTCCCTCTCCCCCGGGAAATCAACGCAATGGAGACCATTGCTTCCTAAGGAGGGAGGATTGATCCAGGTGGATATTGGTGGCCACCCACCTATTCCAACTAGATAGAAACAGTTTGTTGGCAGTTTACTATTTTTAGCAGTTTTTCATGTCCCAAACTTATGAGGCCATTTTGAGGGCCTAAATGAAATATTTTAACGATCATGCAACTTAATGAAGGTATAAGGCTTTGATTGATCCCCTAAAATGATAACTTAATGAGTGTAGCCGTCACATCTTTTCTCAGATATAAGCTGGCACCATTCTAGCGAGTTTGTCAATCTGTATTTTACAGTTTTGTACATTTCGCTCATTAATAGAAATTGTGTATTACTGTATCTTCGTGTTTATGGTTATATCTCTAATATATCTCTGTTATATTATTGTATATTTGGTATATCTCTATATATTTATTTATTATATCTCCACTCTCATTTTGTGCTCAAAATAATCCAGATCATGGTTTGATGCATATCATGGTGATTTTGAGCACATGATTTGGAGGATATTCTTGGAGATCTTGGCATGTGTTTTATATGATTGTATCAGTTTTGATGATGATAATATATTAGTATCAGTGACAACAACAATAACATGTTGATTCTCTTATTTATATTCAAGGGAGGAAGGAAGGGGCAAGGAAAGGGAGTTGTATCTTCCTTTAGGTTGGATCCTATAACTAGGGGGTTGGACCCTCCTTCCAGTTGGAGCTAGAGAATTTAGGGATTTGTAGCTTCCTTCAGGTTGGAGCCTGTAAACTAGGGGGTTGGAGCTTCCTTCCAGTTAGAGCTGGATAATTTAGGGAGTTGTAGCTTCCTTCAGGTTGGATCCTGTAAATAGGGGTTTGGTGCCTCCTTCCAGTTGGTGCTGGAGAATTTTGAAAGTTGGTGCTTCCTATGAATGTAATATTCTAATATATAAGAAATAATTCTATGGTTTTCTCCCATTTTGGTTTCAACGTAAAATTCTTGTGTACTGAGTATTTCTAGTTATATGGTTATGGTATCTTGAATGCAATCATAAGTGATAAATTGGTGATATCTTAAATGCTGACATATTGTGATTAAAAGTGGTGAAAAGTGCATAATACTGATTCACCCCCCCCCTCTCAGTATTAGCGAATAATAAAACACATACACCATATAGATTTTTTCAGAATAATCATTGGTGGAGACATGCCCATGCTAATTCCAACCAAGGAAGTGGCCAAGTTAGATCTATTTACTTTAAATAAAAATAATAATTAGGTGATCATGTAATTCCATCAAAGGAGAAGGATCATGGTTGATCATGACCCCGTCCTTATTTCGTAAACTCAAGTGCTATATATTCAAAAGATAAGATTATTGGAAATGGCCTCTAGAAATCTTGCATTAGTTCAAGCTACTAAGAATTAATTTGCAACAAGACAATTTTGGATCAATGAAACTTCATATATATGGATAAGTGATGCATTTAAGTAGAGACTCTCAACTTATCTCAATTTGGTACAACCCTCCAATCTCTCTAAGAACCTATCTAGGGAAAACCAAGAAAACTTTAGCTCCATCAAAGAAGCTCCAACAAGATAGAATCATCACTAGCAAGTCCTCCTTGGTCTCATGCAAAGTGCCTCCTCTTATCTTCCTCCTCAACTAGTAAGACTTAGGGTTTGTCTCCAAATCCTAACCCCAATGTCTCCTTGGAGATCAAACCTATCTCGAGACTACAAGAATGCTCCAAGAAACCCTAGCACCTTAAGAAAAAGAGCGATAAAGTACAAATGAGAGACAACGAGAGAGAGTAGCACTCCTCCTCACATATCTACCCC
>JZKD02S1639441.1:0-13552 GCA_000966675.3 Picea glauca | reverse complement strand
GAGTCTTTTCACCCAATCTAGTTACGTGGTAGAGCATTATGCCTTACACCCCTCAAGAAAACAATGTTGTTCAAAGGAATAATTACACCTTTGTTGATATGCCTCAATGCATGATTCATACTACACGGGTGAACTTCTTAGGTTTACCTCCTCTTATATCTTTTGATTTTGTGGATGCTATTTTTCCCAATGATGACTATGTTCCTAGTGTAGTTATTGAGTCTACTAATGAGGTAGTTGTTGAGGATCCTTCTTGGGATGCTTTGACCAATACATCTATGTCTCCTTCAAAGGATGATAATTCTCACCTCAAGTGATATGCAAAAACTCTTTATGTCATAATTTATGGGGTTGGTGATGCTTTTCAAACTCAAAGGATTCATGGTAAAAGGAAATGGGGAAATTTTTCTCTTATGATGAAAGTCATGGCTACTTGTGATCCTTCTTCCTATGAATAGGCTCTTGAGAAACTATAATGGGAAGATGAAATGGCATACGACTACAAATCTCTAGTGAAAAATTAGACTTGGGAATTGGTCTCTCTTTTCTTGCAGAAGAATGTTGTTGGCTGTAAGTGGAGAGAAAGTTAAGAAGCACGAAGACAGGTGGATCCATGAAGACAGGGGGAGCAAGCATGAAGATAGGGGGAGAAATAGTCACAGGGAGAGTATGAGTGTTGCCATAATTTCCAAAGGGGGAGATTTTTGGAAAATTGGTTGTCATTGATATCAACCCTAGAGGAAGTCTAGAATATAAGTGATGGGTGTATTTGAAGAAGTATCCAAAGTGGTCCCCTTATGGCATAGATCTAAGCATGGATCTCACAGGAAGATGCTTTTAATAATTCTACAAGAAGCCCTAGAAATATGGTTAAGTGGTTAATAAGCCCTGGAGGTATGGTCATGGAGCTCAAATTTAATTGAATAAAAAGAGTATGAAGGAGATCATAACTGCATGAAAAACCCTCATAGATGGATAGTCCTCGTCATGCTGTTTCCAATGGTAGGTTCTACACCACGTGGTTCCTAATGGTTGAGAATTTATTCCCTATTAAAGATGAAGCCCCGAAGTATGGTCAAGAAGCTCCAGATCTAAGGTCAAAGAAGTTACAAGTTGGACCTAAAATTAATTAAAGGAGAACAATTGTTGCAAATAAGAAGTTTCAGGTTGTCTCAAAGATCAAGTAAAGAAGTTACTTGGAAGGGTATAAATACACATCAAGAAACTCTCATTTGACATCCAAGAAAGTGTGAGCATGTGAATGGAGATAGCATAAGTGGAATTCACAGTTGTGCTAGGAGGATTGGTGATCTCAACAAAGCGAATCTGACCAAGGAGAAAGGAGATTGAGGAGAGCGAAGCATACGAAGGAGACCATACCAGGTTTATGAGGTTATACACGGTTTGTAGAAGGGTGAAGCACGTATATATGTGGGTTGCAGGTAGATGAATCACATATAAAGTATACACGGATTGAAGTGGAGCAAAGCGCATGTGTCCGTGGATTGACAATGGATGAATCATGTATGTACAAACATTTGAGGAAGGTATTCTTCTTGATGCTAAAGTTGAGGAAGGTCTGAATATCTGATATCTTATGCACTAGGTTATTCACATGTTAAAAGGTATGTTCTTATATATATATTTTTAGGGTTATATCTTGATGATTTTGGAATATGCTTAAGGCATATCTTGCAGATATTGGCACATGGCTGAGGTACATCATGGATATTTTGGCACATGTTTGAGGCACATTTTGGGTATATTCTTTGAGGCATGGAATATTATTTGAGGCACATCTTGGATATCTTGGATCATGGTTTGATATAGGTGGATATCAATGGCCACCCACCTATTCCAACTGACTCGAAATAGTTTGTTGGTAGTTTACTAGTTTTAGCAGTTTTTAGGGTCCCAAACTTTTGGGGCCATTTTGAGGGCCTAAATGACATATTTTCATGATCAGAAACCTTAAAGACAATTAAAGGCCTTTCCTGAGCACCTTAAATGAATCTCCTCGTCGATACCTTTCCAACAATCTATCGTGTGCTCCAAACAAAGATCATATGCCAAAGTTACGCCCCCAAGAAGTTGATACACCAAACTACCCAAAATGGGGTCCACATAACTGTTGGATTTTCATCTTCTGAGGTTAGGGTTTTGGATTTTATTTATGTTAAAAATAATTTTGGAGCCTCATTTTAATAATCATCTTCTTGCAAATGAGCATAGCCATCACATCTCTTCTTAGAGATAAGCTGCCACCATTCTAGCAAGTCTTTCACTATGTATTTCTACAGTTTTGTACAATTTGCTCATTAATAGAAATTGTGTATTACTATATATCTGTGTTTATGGTTATATCTTTGCTATATTATTGGATATCCGATATATCTCTGTATATTTTTTATTATATCTCCGCTCTCATTTCATGCTCAGAATAATATGGATCAGTGGTATCAGAGCAGGCTGCTCTTGATTTTTTTTCAGTGCATGTCCCCGACGAGGTACAAATATAGAAAGTTAGGTCTTGAGCTTGTCTCTTTTGAGGAAAATCGCTCTCGCACACCCAAGAAACCCTTGATGGTGGAAGAAAATAAAAACGACAAAGCAAAAGATTCTATTAATTTGTTGCTTGAGCAAGCTCTCACGCGACAGAGGGACGAAATGATGGAGAATTTTTCCCACATCCTTCAACGCCTGCTGATATAAACAAACACATATTAATCAAGAGACCACTTTGGAGGCACCTCTCCTTTCAAGGTACAATTTAATTTTGATATTCCCATATTTGAAGGTGAGATATATGCATATTCCCTAGAAAAATTGTTAAACCTACTAGAAGGTTACTTCTCTGTTCACAATTTTTCCGACAGTGAAAAGATCACCTCTGCACTCCTTAAGGCTCTCTCCCATGTCAAACATTGGTGGGAAACTTACTGGGAGAAAAGTTACACAGAGGAGTCTGGAATGTATGGGGCCAAGCCCACTTGGGATTTTTTTGTGGATGCGGTCAAGGAACAATATTACCCTGTTTGTAACTATGACGACCAAATCATGAGATGGACAACACTGCGGCAAGAGAGGGGCCAAATAGTGCCAGAGTTCACAAATAATTTCCATACCTTGCGCACCAAGCTAGGTATCAAATATTTCGAGCGACATTTGGTTCTAAAATACCGTGGGGCTCTGCATAGGTACATCCAAACCGAAATGGATTTCTTGGACATCTCATCACTAGGAGCTGCTGATCGATATACTATCAAAATGGAGCAGAAATTTAGGCACTAAAACAAATGAGAGTTCAGGTTTGTAAATCCACAACAACCAAATTATGGTAAAGACGACCCTAACAACCAACCTCTAGAAAACCAATCCAAACCACAGGAAAAGAAGGGTAATGGAAAGATGAAGAAGGACACTAGAAAGTGGTGTGATTTCCATACAATCCCCTGAAACAACACTGATGAATGTCGCTCAAAACAATCATTGGTGGCCGAGAACAAAGAAAAGGTGTCGAAACTTGATTTATAATCTGATTCAAAAACTAATTGGAGAAGACAGAACATCGACATAGACCCCATTGCTACTGTCGCGATCGCAAAAATTTAACCAAAAGAACAAGCATATCCTGAAGAGGGGGATCACCTTTTTCATTCGTAGATGTGGGTGAATGGGACCCCACCGCATTTTATTGTTGATAGCAGAATCCAAAAGAACCTCATATCAGCAGAGGTCGTCAAAGAATTGGGATTGTCAACAACTCTACACCCACATCCATACAACATCGGGTGGCTTCACCAAGGATGAGATATTCGTGTCAGCCAACAGTGTCGATTGTCATACGACATCCAACCCTTCCAGGATGAGGTATTATGTGATGTTTCCCCGCTGGATGTTTGCGATGTTCTTTTGGGCTAGCCATATATGTGGAAGCACCATGCTATTTATGAGTGTTGACCCCATAGTGTCATTGTTACTTTGGGGGGTAATCTCTACAAGATACCAGAGGTAGTTCCGACTACTGTCCCACGAAAATAGTGTCGCAAGTTAATCTCTCATACTGTAAAATTCAACCTCTTCACAATTTTCTCAAAAGGTGAACATAAGGACACTGCAACCACTGCAACCTTGGCCCAATAACTTTCTATCCAACAGAAGCATATCACAAAAGAGAAAGAAGATATTATTTCTTGACCTAAAAGGGTGCCTACAAGCTACCCAGTCAAGCCAAGATACAACATTTTGATTGAATAGATTCAACTCCTCCAACAATAGGTTCGTGATAGCCTTCAACAAGGTAAGCAACACAACTTCTCCAGCAAGGCAAGAAACTGACCAATATTCAGATTCAACAAACACTTTCCCCTCTCCCCCGAGAACTCAACGCAATGGATACCATTGCTTCTTAAGGAGGGAGTATTGATCTAGGTGGATATTAGTGGCCACCTACTTATTCCAACTGGCTTGAAAAAGTTTGTTGGTAGTTTACTATTTTTAGTAGTTTTTTGGGTCCCAAACTTTCGGGGCCATTTTGAGGGACTAAATGATGTATTTTCATGATTAGGAACCTTAATGGAATTTCAAGACTCTAATTGAGCACCCAAAATGAATCTCCTCATCGATACCTTTCCAACGAGCTATCATACGCCCCAAACAGAGATCGTATGCCAAATTTACGCCCTCGGGAAGTTGATACACCAAACTACCCAAAACGGGGTCCACATAATTGTTGGCTTTTCATTTTTATGTTAAAAAGGACTTTGGAGCCTCATTGTAATAATTATCTTCTTGCGAATGAGTGTAACCGTCACATCTCTTCTTAGAGATAACTTGCCACCATTCTAGCGAATCTTTCACTCTCTATTTCTACAGTTTTGTACATTTCACCGATTAATAGAAATTGTGTATTATTGTATCTCCGTGTTTATGGTTATATCTATGCTATATCTCTATTATATTATTTGATATCTGATATATCTCTGTACATTTCTTTATTATATCTCCGCTCTCATTTCATGCTCAAAATAATCAGGATCATGGTTTGATGCATATCATGGTGATTTTGAGCACATGGTTTGGAGGATATTCTTGGAGATCTTGGCATGTGTTTTATTTGATTGTATCAATTTTGATGATGATAATATATTAGTATTAGTGACAACAATAGTAACATGTTGATTCTCTTATTTATATTCAAGGGACGAAGGAAGGGGCACGGAAAGGGAGTTGTAGTTTCCTTTAGGTTGGAGCCTGTAAACTAGGGGGTTGGACCCTCCTTCCAATTGGAGCTAGAGAATTTAGGGAGTTGTAGTTTCCTTTAGGTTGTAGCCTGTAAACTAGGGGGTTGGAGCCTCCTTCTAGTTAGAGTTGGATAATTTAGGGAGTTGTAGAATCCTTCGGGTTGGATCCTATAAATAGGGGGTTGGTGTCTCCTTCGAGTTGGTGTTGGAGAATTTTGGAAGTTGGTGCTTCCTATGAATGTAATCTTCCGATATATAAGAAATCATTCTGTGGTTTTCTCCCATTTGGGTTTCCACGTAAAATTCTTGTGTATTGTGTATTTCTGGCTATATGGTTATGGTATCTTGAATTCAATCATAAATGATAGATTGGTGATATCTTAAATGATTACATATTGTGATTAAAAGTGGTAAAAAGTGCCTAATACCGATTCATCCCCCCTCTCAGTATTAGTGAATAATACAACACGTACAACGTATAGATTTTGTAGAATGATCATTGGTGAAGACATGCCCATGCTAATTCCAACCAAGGAAGTGGCCAAGTTAGATCTATTTACTTTAGATAAAAATAAAAAATAGGTGATCATGTAATCCCATCAAAGGAGAAGGATCATGGTTGATCATGACCCCATCCTTATTTCGAAAAATCAAGTGCTAGATATTCAAAAGATAAGATTATTGGAAATGGCCTCTACAAATCTTGCATTAGCTCAAGCTACCAAGAATTAATTTTGCAACAAGACAATTTTGGATAAATGAAACTTCATATATATGGATACGTGATGAATTTAAGTACAAAATCTCAACTTATCTCAAGCTCGTACAACCCTCCAAGCTCTCTAAGACCCTATCTAGGGAAAATCAAGAAAACTTTAGCTCCACCAAAGATGCTCCAACAAGCTAGAATCACCACTAGCAAGTACTCCTTGTCCTCATGCAAAGTGCCTCCTTTTCGCTTCCTCCTCAACTAGTACAAATTAGGGTTTATATCCAAATCCTAACCCCAATGTCTCCTCGGGGATCAAACCTATCCCAAGACTACAAGAATGCTCCAAGAAACCCTAGCACCTTAAGACAAAGAGAGATAAAGTACAAATGTGTGTGTGTGTGTGTGTGTGTGTGTGTGTGTGTGTGTGTGAGAGAGAGAGAGAGAGAGAGAGAGAGAGAGAGAGAGAGAGAGAGTAGCACTCCTCCTCACATCTCTACCCCAAGTGAAAAGAAGAATAAGCACAAGTGCATGATTGATGATTATGACTCTCTTCTTCTTCTATTTATATGAGAGGTAAGGGAGGTCTACAATGACAAGTGGACCTAGTCCAAGCAACCTATAAGACACAAGTATGTCCACACATGTGAAACACTCTACTTTAGATAACACATGCCAAGCTCAAGGTGGCAGTAATCAACAAGTAAGGCTCCAAGGCATGAGCTCTACTCCCTAATTTCCAATGATTCTCATACAAGGATTCAAATATCTAATGCATCTCCAAGGTCATGTGCCTCTTTAGGGACCACCACACCTACATGTCCATTCCCTCAATCCAAGTGTAATCCTCCATGCAAGAAACCCCATGTTCTCTAGGCCTCATTGCCCTCCTCTAGAATAACCAACAATCCTCCTATAATGCAAAGCATTCTCTAAGAAATAAATCTCCTTCCATGTGTTGGATACATGGAGAAGTCACCAAGCTCCATAGGTCTCCAATGCACCAAAGAAAAATTCCATACAAACATCCATACAAAGTCTAGCAACTCAAGAGTAATTCCCCTCCAATGTGCAACACTAGGGGTCAACCATACACCATGCACCCCACATCTCATGAAGCACCCCTAAACATGGTGTAAACACTTTTGGACTAACCCCAAAAGCTAATAATAAGTTCCAGGGGTTCAAATTCATGGTTGAGAGTTAGTGTAGTGAAAATATTAAAACTCTCAAGACTAATAATGATAAATAATATATTAATCATAATTTTGAGAGTCTTTTCACCCAATCTAGTTACTTGGTAGTGCATTATGCCTTACACCCCTCAAAAAAGCAATGTTGTTCAAAGGAATAATTACACCTTTGTTGATATGCTTCAATGCATGCTTCATACTACAAGGGGTGGAATTCTTAGGTTTACCTCCTCTTATATTTTTTGATTCTGTGGATGCTATTTTTCCCAATGATGTGTATGTTCCTAGTGTAGATATTGAGTCTAGTAATGAGTTAGTTGTTGAAGATCCTTCTAGAGATGCTTTGACCAATACATCTACATCTCCTTCAAAGGATGCGATTTCTCACCTCAAGTGATATGTAAAAACTCTTTATGTCATAAGTTATGGTGTTGGTGATGCTTTTCAAACTCAAAGGATTCATGGTAAAAGGCAATGGGGCAATTCTTCTCTTATGATGAAATCCATGGCTACTTGTGATCCTTCTTCCTATGGGTAGGCTCTTGAGAAACTATAGTGGGAAGATTCTAGGCTCTTGAGAAACTATAATGGGAAGATGCAATGGTATAGGACTACAAGTCTCTATTGAAAAATTAGACTTGGGAATTGGTCTCTCTTTTCTTGGAGAAGAATGTTGTTGGCTATAAGTGGATCTACAAAACTAAATTTGCTTAATATGTTAGCATTGAGAAGCATAAAACTTGCTTGGTTCCTCAAGGATTTTTCAAAAAGAATATATTGATTACACTATGACTTTTGTTAATGTTATTAAGATGGGTACCATTTCAATAATTTTGTTGCTTGCTAGTTAATTTCTAGTGGGGGATTCACAAAATGGATGTACAACCAACTTTATTGACCAAGGATTTGTGTGAAAATATCTATATAGAATAGTTGCATGGTTTTGTTGAAGAAGTCATTTTTAAACTCATGTGCAAGTTAAACAAGTGGAGTTGCAAAGCAACAAGTCCCTATGAATAAAAAAGACATATCATTACTACTAACTTCCATTGATGGGTACAAAAAACATAACTTTGCTACTCAAAATGTGTTTGTGAAAGATATATGAGACAATAAACCATTGACATTGGTGCACTTGTTAATAAATCATTGACATTGGTGCATTTGTTAATAGATCATATTAATAAGCCATTGGCATTGGTACATTTTTCAATAGATCATATTTTAAATTGATTGGAATTGGTGCATTTGTTAATAATAAATTTATTACCTAATTCACTAGTAACCTCAATTAAATTACTAAAATTATCCAAGTACATAATTTTATAATATAATTAACTATTGAAAAGTGAACCAAGCTACTCAGGATTACGTGCCTTCATGTTTAAATTATTTGAAACACTAGAAAGTGGTGGTTGTTCGATTACCCATGTTCCTAGTATATTGTGCATGCATTTGGATCACATGTTGTCCATTTGTCTAATGTATGTTGTCCGGCATGAAACAAATCTCTAGAATCAAGCCTAGTGCGTGAGACATGAGGCATACATGGGAATTACTGTTTGTTTATTTTTATAATCTCGACCACACGATCACATGCATCCATAGATGCTGCATCTGGCATAGATTTTGTTTCAATTTATTGAGAATTCAACGACTATTTCAATATCATTGGCACACGACATTAAAAGCTATGCACAATCATACTGGATTGATAAAGTGTATTAAAAAAATAAAATATCATATTTTTGTTATGGTTAAAAATATTGTTGCTGTCCGAAATATTATCATTCTTATCTTCATATCTTTTTTTTAATATATAACACAATATTACATTTAATATATAAAAAAATGGGCAGTCAGTTCGTTTAGTTACTTGGAGACCATAGTCTTTATTTTGTTTCTAGCTTTAATGTCCATTTTCTTGAAATCAACAATCCTATCAAGCAAGATTTTAAGATAGTTGTGTCCACATGTTCTATTCATGTCAGGCATTTTGTGTATGCTATAAGGAGTCTTCATGAGTAATTGAGTTCGTTTTTCTATGTGAACTGGCAACAAGGGTGCAAAATTTTATTTCTGCCAAACTGATGGCTATTTTATGATGCGTTCCCTTGAATTTATCTTGAGTTTGAAGTTGGCTCCTGTTCACATAATTTTTTATATGATTATGTGAAAGAGTTGTTGCCTTTATCAACGTCATAATATCTTTTACTTGCTTGTATCAATCTCTAACGCACTGTGTTTTGGATTCTGTGAAGGATTCCTTACGACAAAGGCCTTTTATATATGTCTATATGAGCCCTAATAAATCAGCGGCATCAACAAAGATGAAGTCAATTGAAAACACATGACCTTTTTATTTATCAAAATAGGGGCGCGATTACGAGATTATTTTGATGCTACCTTGTTCTCTACAATCCGTTAACTTGCTTTGCTATGTACTACAACCTGCATATGCCTTAGGGTTTTCTCTCTATGAAAAACTCAGATCCTTTGCGGCCTTCAATCACATCTACTTCTATCTTTCATTCTCCCATATGAACCATAACCAATCACAACACATCTATGCTCTCCCACATCTTACTCATTCTCCTCAACCATACAATATGAATGATACTTAGTCATGTATAAGCAACTAATATATTATGGCAATCATATTAGTACTGAATCATAAGAGTGTTGCTCACTCTATCAATCAACCAACATAACCATATCACAACATCCATACCAAGAATTCCTTAAGCATTCACCATACAATAAGCAAGAATATCCATCAAGACAACTATGTAACTATACCAGAGTTTCTATGAAAGATCTGAGCTCATGGAATGCAGATCTGGAACTTGCTTCAGATTTCCAGAACCTGGCATCATCTCACACTCAAGTCTCCATGACTTCATCCAACTGTACACGCTCTGCCTTCCTTCAACCCCTTACTATGCTCTTCAAGCTATGCTCAAGAGATGATTTTCACAAGAGACATTTTCTTCTTATTTATACTCTCCAAGTAGCTTCCTTAGAAGCATCTTCTAGGCCACTTTGTCAACATAGTCACCTATGTCCATATTTTCCCAATTTGCCACTTGTCCATGTATCCAATAGCCACTTGAACACTTAACCCATTTTCCTCATTTTAGGGTTAACCTTCTTATAATCACTTTCCATAATTAGAAAGTTCTACATTTACTTTATTATTTAAATAATCTTCCTTGACTTTGTCACTTCACTTTATTTTTTAAATAATCATCTTTGATTTTTTCACTTCACTTTAATATTTAAATAATCCTCTTTGACTTTGTCAATTTATTATTTAAATAATCCTTCTTGACTTTGTCACTTCACTTTATTATTTAAATAAATCTCTTTGATTTTGTCACTTCACTTTATTATTTAAATAATCCTCTTTGACTTTGTCACTTTATTATTTGAATACTCTTCCTTTTGCAATCACTTTGACTTCTTTGACGTTTTGGGGCTTCAAGCCAACATATGAGGGTCCTCCAACTTCGTAAGGCCATAACTCTCAAACTGTGAGGAGTTATGTGACGTTCCACATACCACTGAAATGGGTTGACAAGCACTATCCATCTAGGATAGTTTCACTGACAAATTCACTGATATTCATCTCATTATTCCAAAATTAAGCATGGGTTCTCTAACCATACTACTAGGATAACGCAACTGCAAAGAGTCTTCCCGTGAGGGATTTCACCATAAGGGGACCACTTTGGAGTTCACCGCAAAGCGTCTTCCCGTGAGGGATTTCACCATAAGGGGACCACTTTGGAGTTCATCCATTTGTACAACCATGACAAGACAATAATGAGTCATCTTTACATCAATCCAACTACAACTCATTGATCCATCTTCATCTATGCATACGACTATGACTCCTCTTGACATCAATTCATTGACATCAAGGTCAATACATGATCCATCAATCAAGGTCAATACATGATCCATCAATCACTACATCAATATACTATGACAATACATCGTTCCTTTGACATCAATCCTTTGGCATTAATGACAACATGATACAACAATATCCCCCTTTGGCATTGATGGCAATACTAACATTGATGTCAACACCAATCATTGATGACAACATGTAGACAAGGAATTGCTCTACATCAATAGGCATCTCAATCACATCAATGTGACTATCTCTCCCCCTTTGACATCAATGGCAAAGGGTCATTCTCCCCTTGGGGCTGCTCCCCTTGTCTGAATGCCTTTGATCTTCCTATGAATAATATCTCCCCTTTTGAACAAGGGATATCACTCTAATGTAATGTTGAAGATATATAGCTCATGCTCCCCCTGTGACCATCACTCCCCCTGGAACTATGCCTATGTACTCTTTCTCCTAGTACATGTCTCTTTTTCAAGTATTTATCTTTTCATTTGATAAATCTCTCCTCCTGGAATCATGGGAAGAAGAATGACTCCCCCTATCTTCTTTGCAATATGAACAATATGCTACCACTGCAATATGCTTCTGTTGCAAATGCTACTGCTCAACTAGAATATAGATCAACTGCTCTTTTTATGATGATCCTTGGACTTGTCCATGCATCAAACTCGTGCCATACCATATATTATGAAGCAAAAGATAAAACATCAACCAAGTACATCCCGTGCCAACCATGCACAATATCCATGTACATCAACCATGTACATCAATACCATAAGATATCATCAATGGAGTGCATCAACCATATGTCTCTACCAACATGCCAACCATGTGCCTCAAACAAGTGTCATATCATTCATGATATGCCTCTACCAAGAACCAAGTGCCACAATCATGTATCTTAATCAATGAAGTGTTTTAACTATATCATCCATACATCAAAAAGTGCACCAAACATGTATCACCACTTGTACCAAGAAAGTGCATAAACCATGCACCAATACCATAACAAGATGAACTACAATCAAGATGTGTCCTCATGCATGTACGCCATATCCACCATAAAACATGTGCCAATCATACTGCTAGTAGGTGCCTCTAACAATGTACCAAAAGTGTACCAATCATGCATCTGAGACAATCTTTCAACACTCAACCATATATCACCACCATACATATAAAAATTATGTATGCCAACATCTAATCATGAAAACCTGCAACAAACATGTCAGACCCTGCAACAAACCATGTTAGACCCTGCAACACAGAGTTATACCATCATACCACGCTCGAACTCATATGCATAGCTCTTTTCCCAAGTCTTTTTACCATAGATACGCGGCCTGCTGCACAGATAGTTCACGTATGTACACGACCTGTTCATAGGTCAGCTTGCGTATGTACGTGATTGTTACCATTGTAACTTGCGTATGCTTCTGAAGATGAAAAACTTGAGCTTCCCTTAAGGATGCCATTTCGTTCTGACTGTTCAATTTTCTTCACCCACTTTTGAAGGTGTCCCAGTTTTTCAGAACTTGAGCTTTGAGCTTCCATCTTTTCAAAAGTGCCTTCCTTCCTAACTTCATTCCTCTTCTAGTCATGCTATATGAAATCCTCATCATGGAATTTATTCTTGTGTTCCAACAATCCTAGGATTTGTGGCCAAATCCACTACAGCTGTAGCATCTCATGGTGTGACAATGAGCAACAATATGTTCATCTCATTATTCCACAATTAAGCATGGGTTCTCTAACCATACTACTAGGATAACTCAACCTCAAAGTGTCTTCCCATGAGAGCTTTCACCATAAGGGGACCACTTTGGAGTTCATCCATTTGTACAACCATGACCTTTGGAGTTCACCACTTTTCAGAACTTGAGCTTTGAGCTTCCATATTTTCAAAAATGTCTTCCTTCGTAACTTCATTCCTTCTTCTAGTCATGCTATATGAAGTCCTCATCATGGAATTTCTTCTTGTGTTCCAACAATCCTAGGATTTGTGATGAAATCCACTACAGTTGTAGCATCTCATGGTGTGACAATGAGCAACAATGAATAACTTCTTAGTTGTATCCAAGACCTGTTTTATCATTTGGTGATCTTTGACTATCCAAGATCTCATTCAAGATTGTTGAGCTATTCAATAACTTTCTTGACTTCTCTATTTTCTTTCTAATATCAACAACTTCAACTTCCAATTTATGACATTAATCTTCCTTTTCATTTACTTGATTCTTTAGTAATTCCTCTACCCTTTTGGCTTCTTCAATTTGGGTCTTGAGATGGACATTATCTTCAAGACTTTTGCTAATCTTATCATCTACCTTCTTATGTTCTTCTATTTCATTCTTTAGTCTTTTGATCTATTTTTCTTTTTCTTTTTCTTCTAATTGAGTCTTTTTACTTTCTTCTTGTTTCTTGAGCATTTCCTTTAACTTCAAGATATGCCTTTGATTCCTTTTAAGAAACCTTTTAGTGTTCTCAG
>JZKD02S1639440.1:760578-777465 GCA_000966675.3 Picea glauca | reverse complement strand
GAAGCTACAACCTTATTTACAACCCATAAAACCTATGAATACTACCCAGAAGAAACCTAAGAACTATTACCCATATTTAATGCCTGAGCTTCAACTTCCTCCTCCTCAATCATCAAGGAATGATTGCGCATAATAGGCCTGAACTTATATCCCGTGAAAATGTAAAATGTGAGAGTTGCACATTCTCTGGTCAAATCAATCATCCACATATACCTAAATGATATTCATGTCATAAAAAAACAAAACAAATAATCGAGTAAAGTAGACATAAAAAATCACCACAATATAATAAGTGCCTGAACAAGGTCATATTTATTAAAACTTCTACTGTCGTACCATCTGTTTGAGTTTCTTATTTCAAATACTTGATTGAACAAGCAATAGGAAAAGAAAAATGCCACAAAAAAAATGATATCAATAAAAAGAAACAATTGCTTCCATTCAAACCAGTCTTTTGCAGATGGTCCAGACATGCCAAGCACGACTGCAATAATTTTAGTAACAACTTGTAGGGGGATGACAAGAATCAACGACCTCTTGTCCTTTTCTTGAAAATAAGGCTTCAATAAGGACCAACCTATTCCAATCAGGACAATTAGAGTAAAAAGAATAATACCTTGGAAGAAATTAAAAATATAAAAAGCAACATCCCAACTATGTACAATCCCTGTTCTTTTGATAAAAGAACTATCCTTTGCCTCACATATCAAAATCATAGCCTTCAAGAAAACCAATGCACACATTAATACATGGATTATGTGGGTAGAAACCCTATTCTTCATACTTACATATGACCAAACCCCAACCAAAGTTGCATAAATCACAAAAACCAAAAATACAATCTTGGCAACATTTTGACCTGCAGGCAAATAATTTCTACTGTGGTATTCCCCCTCTAATTTGTACATTACAACCTTCATAGTCACAAAAAGCTAAAGGTCATATATACAATACAAAAATATCAAAATGTACTAGTTGGAGTCCGAGGGGCGAAATGTCTTATTAAAATTTGTGTTATTTTGTATCTTTTCAAATGTGAAGAAAACTGTAACGAGATTGCCGTCAAGAATACATTTAATTTTCTCCTTCTCGAACTGATGAAAAACATGAAAGCCATGCACTAGTGCAAAGACAAAACCTTTCAGCATGCCACAACAACCCAACACGCGAATTAAAGCACCTAAACACAGAGCCAACGCACAAATCCCAGTGCCAAGCCACACGGAGGAGGATCCCATGGGGAGGGCTTCTGCATTGCACAACAAACCAAATGGTCTGAACCACTTTTACGCTTCCCTCCATTTTAAATATCGATGGAAGCCATGGCAGATGCAATGATGGCTACTCTAAATCTAAAGCAGAACCCTTTTTCTCCTCTTTCTTCTTCAACATTTCGTCAACATAGTGGAATTTTTGCCCCATATTCTAGAATTCACGGCTCTCCTTTCTCCATTTCAAGGCCAATTTCAATAAAAAGGCCTAGAAATGCTTCCAATATTTTGAAGCTGAAGATCGTTCGATTCGTAGAGGGAAATGGCATTGCTACCACTATAGCAGTCGACAAAGAGATTCCTATTGAAAAGAGATATATAATCCAACATAAGCAAAAACGCCAAGTCTACACAATACACAAACCCTAGCGCCTTAGGAAAAAAAAATTATAAAAAAATAAAATTCAATGCCCACCAGCAGCAGCAAGGTGTAGAGGATTGGACCCAGGTGATTTTGGACCAAACGCGGGCACATTCACATCTGCACCCATATTGGGAAGCCATCTCACTAGCTTTAAATTACCTCTACGAGCTATTCTGCAAATCGAAACCGACGGTGATAAGTTTCTCTAGGGCGACCACAATAATCATAATTTTCGGCGACAAATACCCAAATCCTACGATGAACGAGAAAAGGGAAACTGGGTAACCCAAATCTTAGTCGGTCAGAATAATTTTTTTTCAGTCGATTGGGTTGTTACAGAGGCACAAGCCCAACTCCTAGATAGTGTACAAAATAACTTAAAGATAGAAACAAAAACAAAGAAAATTACGCAAAACTAAGGCTACGAAATCGTTCCTGCCATAACAAAAATACAGGGCCTATCACTCTCAAAACCCAATTACAAGCAAAAACCACAGCCCAACGTACCAAGCCATGCATTACACACATGAACTCAGCACAAGAACCAGGAAGGAGGAGCAAAGAGATGGCCATGGCTGGCCTCATCCTTCACCCTGAGCTTCTGACAAAAAGAAAACAACGAAATGAAATGGAAGAGAGGGTAGGGTTCGAAGATATAAGATGAAGGAGATTAGGGTTATGGGATGAGCTTCAAGGAGGAGGGGGCACGTGGGCCTCATGCGAGGACCCATTGTCGGACTGTAGATATTTTTTTTTATATTATTTATTTTATTTTTATTTTATTCTTTTTATTTATTTGATTTTATTTTAAATTACTTTAGTTGCGTTTTGAATAATTAATTTTAATTTTAAATCTTAATTTTAATAATTAAATTAAATTTCTCATCTCAGTGAATGTCAAGGCAATTTTTTTGCATAGAAATTAATTACTTTAATTTCTAAATTTAATTTTATCCAAGGTAATTAATAATAGTAATTAAGTAATTAATGTCTTATTAACATTAACATATTTAATAATATTTAAACATAACATTATGATACTAATAAAATTTATTTTGGAGAGATTAAAATTTGGGGGAGCAGATGTGTTTTGAACCCAGGACCACCCACTGCCTAAGCCTTAAGAAACAACCGAACACCAATGCACCATGTATGTGCCTTGGAGAAAAATTAATTAAATTAATTAGAAGGATTAAGTAAATTATTGTTTAATTAATTAATACTAATAATAATATTAATTTTCAGGATTAAATTGAAAGTGTTGATTAAGGAAATTGAAACTTAGGATTAAGTTTAGCCTAGATTGTTAGTCTTTAATAATTAACCAACATTAGGTTGGAAGTCACCTTAATTAGTTGTAATCGAAAAGTTTAAAGGACTTAGACTAGGACAAGCGGAAGGAGGCTTCATGCACACTAGGCAAGTAAGCTAGAGGAATATGCGAGTATAGCGCAAAGCTAGCATAGCTACCGAGCGAGAGGGTCAATAGTTTTCTTAGGCAGTGACACCAATATTAGACGCTTAACCCTAACCTATCCAATCCCCTAAAGAGAGTAATGTCTGTTTATAGACAAGTAAAGAAAAACTTACGCCTAACCTTGTTTTCTAGTTTAAGTAGCACCAATTTGAAATGTCCTAGAACTCACCTTGACAACTTTGGTTGATGCAGGTTAAATCATACAGGATGGTTAGGAATCGATGGAATCAAGGTAGGGGAGCATCATCGCAGGCACCGCCAACACCGCCAACGTCACCACCACTGTTAGCAACAATTGTGGTATCGGGGCACAAAGGTACACAGGTCTATGGGATTGCGCGATAAGTGCCCAAGCGCAGTACACAGAAGAAATCCGTTTTGGGCCCAAGTCAAGTGAGCGAGTGCTCCGATTTCAATGTTCAGGATGCATCCAGGGAATCAGATCAGCGGTGGGCGGGAAATCACGATTGGCAAATTTGTGCCAAGGTTAACGCATTAGATAGCGCCCATAGCATGTTCAGGAATGGATGACAGCTGCTCATCCCGAAGGACATGTGGGGCGAGGTTTGGCTGCGTCAGCGTTTTGACATTCAGGAGTTCGTGAGGTGAAGGGTTTACGTATTTGAAAATCACGAAAGCCCGAACCCTGACAGCGTCGAAAGAACCGAAGCTGGGGCCCACGACGTCACGAAGCATTTTCAATCATCCATTCAAAGGGGACACCTGGCGGAAAACTGAGCCATCTCGACGTTTCACCCATCGCGACTCTAAGGCGCAAAAGGCAGCTCCATTATGTTTCGATGCACAATATGCCGGGAAAGTCCCGGACCCGGGCCCACAACAACGTCAGCTGAGTTCAATACCATCATATCTCAAAGGGACGCGTGGAACCATATTGAGCCGTCTCGGCATATCGCTCATCGCGATTTCGATTAGAAAGGATCAACTCCTTCATATTCGCGAACGCCGAAAAGTGACATGGGAGTAGGCACGTCGTCATAGTCCATGGTCACTTGGAAAAAGATTGGAGCTACGTAAAGAAGGCCGAAGTGCCGAGTTTAGTTACAGGGAGGATCGTCACGGTCTCCAAGAGCCATCAGATCCAATCTCCATACTGTTTTTCGCCTGGAATAAATGACAACAAGAGTGGGTTGTTGAAACCTCCTTTCATTCATTAAGTGAGGGGATGAAGGGTCTGGTAAGCCGTCTTCCCGAAGAAGTCCTGTGTATTGATTTTCTCAAAGACGCCATGCCAAAGTCCTCAACTCGATAGAGAAGTCTGTGCACGCTAGCCCAGCACTTAATGGCTCAGCTACCCTCCTTACAGGGGCCATGCGTAGTTAATATGGCACTTAAAGAAAGATATCAGTATGAGTTTGATTGAAGAGACATCAAGCCTTGGGTGACTGGGCACACCTCTGTGAGGTGAATTTTCCTGAGTATATAGACTCAGTCTTTCTAATGTTTGAGGAATCGATGGTTGAGCAGAGATCCCGGTTGTAAATTTTTAATGAAGCACTGTTATTCTGGTTATGCATGGACTTTTGAGACTTCTTGCCTTATGAATGCTAGTTTCCTTCACATCTCTGTTTACACTATGTTAGAAGAACTCGAAATTGGAGGATCCAGTCGAGTTGTAGCTGTTATAGGATGATGTTGGATTGGATCACTGTAGCAGTTACATTGTTTCTAATTAGTTCTTGTGATTTTCCCAGCGCTGAGTGACTTGGAATTGGAAGATCCAGTCAAGTCCCCTTTCACTTTCTTGAGACCCTGAACCAAGAGGATCTTGCATTCAGAGTCTTTCCTCTACAAACTATTGGAAGCCTTTCGCCTAAAGTTGTTTGTTCACCTCTCTTACCAAGTCTTCCACCTGCTCATCTTTTAATCAAATCACTGACTGAAGTTAGATCAATACCTCCTTTGTTCTTTAGACACCAAACCCAGTACCTGAGTTAGAGTGATATTTCCTCGAGTCTCTACCCATCTGATCATCTATAAAAAACTATCTTGACATTAAACTGATGGGTGTTGGGATCTTCTCCTGCAAGCAATCCAGGAGTGACTTCCGACGCTAACATTTCTGGTGCCGTTGTCGGGGATGAAGTTGAAGATTTTCTCTGGGTAGAATGACATTGAGCCTTTGATTCTGAAGGTGCATCAGACATCAGAGCCCTTAAATATTTCTACTGTGCACCTGGCGACTCCATTGTGATGACTCCATTGGGGAAAACCTGCTCTATTAATTGTGTCTTTCATAGGCAAACACACGCGGTCTCATCCACAGTTGCCCCTAGCTACACCTGAAACTGATCCAGAGGTGGTTCTCAGAAAAGGAAAGGCCCCTAAAGGAAAAGCTTCCACCGCTGAAACAGGTAATCCGCTATCTCCTTCTGTAAGAACTCCATTTTCTCCTCCTCAGTTTATTAATAGACCTCCTTCAGAGGTTTCCCGTTTCTTGAATTTTTGGAGTGTTCCTACTGAGTTTTCCCCTCCTGGTCTAGGATTGGAGGGAGAAATACTTGTCACTCCCCTCTCCTATGAAGTTGTACCTTGGCATAGAGTTAGGACTACAGAATATTTTCCCACTCCTGCACAAAGAGGAGCACCTGCTAACTTGAGCTTGTTAGCCTTCTCCTTAAATCCTCTCTTGTTTCCCACTCAACTTCGTGACTCATTCCCAGTAGCCCCTTTGCGAACTCCTTCTCCTCCAAGCTCTCCTTCACCTAATATTCCTATGGCTAGTGCTAATCCCCCTCTGAATAGAATGGATGCCATAGTTGTTGCCAGATATGCTCCCTTAATCCTACCCCATCCTATGAATCCTCTCCCTGTCGGAGACTACTTGAAGTATATGCCCAAGTTCACTAGGGAAGGAGACATAACTACTGAAGAGAACCCAGCTTCTTTCTACAGTTATGCAGACAACCTCAACATTGAAAATGAAGATGTCTGGATGAGAGTCTTTGTCCAGAGCATGGATGGCGAGGTGAGGAAATGGTTCAAAGGATTGGCCCCAGGATCTATTGCTAGGATTGAAGCTCTAGATAGTGCTTTCCTGAGGCAGTGGGGAGATCGGAAAGATTTCATGTATTACATTATAGAGTTCGGGTCTCTGAAGAAGATGGAAGGAGAGTTTGTCTCCGACTTCTCCAAAAGATTCAATAAGATGTATAACAAGATTCTTGCCGAAATAAAGCCCTCAGAAGCGTCAGCCAAAATTTCTTATGCTAGTGCGTTTGACCCCGATTTCTATCTCTTATTAAGAGAAAGAAGAGCCACCACCTTAGCTAAAATGCAAGATGCAGCCATAGAATTAGAATCCAATGTATTAGCAGCTAACAGACTGAGGAACAAGGCCGACATAGACAAAAGAAATGGAAGGTCAGAAACCTCAACTTCTGGATCATCGATGCCCCACCCTCAGGTGGATGAACTAACCAAGATGCTGAAGTCTCTATCTGCAGAGATGGACAGGATGAAGGTCGAGGCAAGGAAATCATACAAGGGTCCTCAAAACGCCGAAAAAAAAGTAGGTTTCAGGAAGCCAAACAATTTTACTCCCCCAAATGTGCAAAGAGAGACGGGAAGAGACAGAGAGGACGAGAAGATTCAGACCCCTTTCCAAAACAATTTTGTGGCTGAGGGGGAAGAAGGGGAAGAAGATGAAATGGAGCCTGAAATAAATTTCTTCAGGGACACTCCTCCTTTTCCTCATCTCACTCAATTGGCATATGAGGACTCTCTCATGGACAGTCAACTAAATGAGTTGAGCAAGGAAAGCAAGACTAGTGGCCGCCAAGGCAGGTATGACCTAAGGTCCCCGAAGAAGGAAGTAACACCTGATGTCCCTGAGCAGCTCATCAGAACAGAGAAGCCTTCTAATGAAGTAGTAAACAATTACATAGGTAAGAATACCCAACCCATCTCTCCCATTATCTAGAGCCATTCTCCCAAAATAAGAGAAATTCCCAAGCTTACATCTTCTTTTAATTTCGAGCATGAGATTCAAAAGATTAGAATCCCTGTGCCCCTGACAGAATTGATTAAACATGAAGGGTTCAAGAAACATTTCTCTGAGCTTATACAGACTGAAGTCTCAAGCCTTCCCTCAGACTCCATCAATCTGCAATATGAAAAGCCTGCAGTTATTCTAGGCCCTATGGTAGAAGACAGAAATGACTCATCCCCCCCGTTCTACACTTCCTTGAACATACATGACAAGGTACTATACAACTGTTTGATGGATTCGGGGGCTTCTCACAACCTTATGCCCAAAACTGTCATGGAAGAGTTAGGGCTAGAAGTCACCGGACCTTATCATGACCTCTATTCCTTTGACTCTCGAAACGTTCAGTGTCTAGGAGTCATCAAAGACCTGGTTGTGACCATGTTTCAGCTGCCCATGAAAAGTGTGGTCATGGATATTGTAGTGGCCGATGTCCCCCCCAAGTTTGGTATG
Source organism: Picea glauca (assembly GCA_000966675.3). NCBI lineage: Eukaryota > Viridiplantae > Streptophyta > Pinopsida > Pinales > Pinaceae > Picea > Picea glauca. The sequence continues at coordinate 769,891 of JZKD02S1639440.1, read as the reverse complement.
ATGTTATCAAGATCTTGGATAAAAATACTGGGGGGAACCTTGGAAATGGACCTCACATACGCTACTATCCCATTGTTTGGAGGAGAGCATAGAAGGCTATACAGAGAAGCCCAATTGGCCTATATAATCAGTGATGAAGCCAACCCTACCAACCATCCCATATTTTTTGTGGACACTAATTTAGGCTCCAGTTTACTACAACCCACCCATGCCCCTGAGCCTCCTCTCAAACTCAAAAAGCAGCCCACCATTCCCCCTAAACTTCCTCCCTCCATCACCCCCGTCTGGAAACTATTCTTTGATGGAGCCTCTTCCAGGGAAGGCACTGGAGCTTGGGTGGTTTTTGCATCACTTGCTCAGGAAACCATATCTCTATCTTACAAATGAGAATTTGAAGCTACCAACAATGTGGCATAGTATGAGGCACTTGTTCTGGGATTAAGAGCTGCGAGGGAAATGGGAATTCAAGAAGTAGCAGTGTTTGGTGATGCAGAGTTGGTGGTCCAATAGATCGGAAACGCTTATCAAGCTAAGCACCCTCGACTCAGAAGCTACAGAAATGAGGTGTGGGACCTAGTTGACAGTTTCTTCTCAGCATTTAACATTTCTTTCATCCCAAGGGAGGACAACACAATGGCAGATTCTTTGGCTACATCAGCAAGTAATTTCAAAGTACCCTTGCCACCTAAATTCAGATATGACGTGGACGTAAAATACAGACCCTCCATACCTGAAAATGTCAAAGATTGGAAGGTATTCGAGGATGATCTCGAGATAAAAAAGTTCTTGGAGACTGTCGAAGAATTTTTCAGAGATGCATATCGACCAAGACTCTGTATCTGAAGAAAAGCTTGGTGGGGGTAATATTTTGAATAGGATTGCAGAGCGTAACATTGTGCAGTTGCCCAACAATCATATTCCAAGGGGATTGGTTCCTTTGGGAATGATTTTTGATAGAAATGATGTGTCATTAAAGGGAGGGACCTCGGAGGATGACACTGGTACTATTCAGTGCAACATTGGGAGCGAGAGTGAGCCCAAGTTTGTCAAATTGTCAAGGAGTCTGACAGAGGAGTAGAGTTCTGAATACATTGGACTTTTGGGGAAATTTGCTGATGTGTTTTCCTAGACCTACAAAGACCTCAAATCCTATGACACCTCTGTCATAGAGCATAAAATCCCATTAAAGGAGGAGGCAAAGCCATTCAGGTAGAAGCTGAGATAGATCAATCCCATGTTGCTGCCTATCATAGAGAGGGAAGTGAAGAAGTTGTTTCAAGCTCAGATCATTGTACCACTGAGATATTCAGAGTGGGTGGCCAACTTGGTGCCAGTAAGGAAAAAGAATGGAGAGATACGACTCTGTGTGGACTTCAGAAACATGAACAGGAGCTCACGAAAGGATAACTACCCCTTACCAAAGATGGAACATATATTGTAAAGGGTAACAGGAGCTTCCAGGATATCCATGATTGATGGTTTCTCTGGTTACAATCAGGTCTCAGTTCTACCCGAGGACAGGGAAAAGATGACATTTACCACTCCATGGGGCACATTCATGTATGCCAAGATGCCATTTGGACTAATGAATGCAGGGGCGATGTTCCAGCATGCCATGGACATAGCTTTCGTTTGGGAAAGGATAAATTTTTGGTCGTTTATCTAGATGACATCACAGTGTTTTCAAAATATGATAAAGAACACCGTCATCATCTCAGGAAAGTTTTCTTGAAATGCAGAAAGTTTGGCATTTCATTAAACCCCAAGAAATCTCTATTCGCCATGCAGGAGGGAAAGTTAATAGGCCACATAGTATCAGCGAAAGGAGTCAGAATTGACTCCAGCAGAGTTGAGGTGATACAAGCCTTATCGATCCCGAGATCCAAGAAGGAGGTCCAATCTTTCTTAGGTAAAATTAATTTTCTAAGGAGGTTTGTGCCTAACTTTGCTGAGGAGGTAAAGCTTATAACAACCATGTTGAAGAAAGGAAATGAAGTAAGGTGGACCCCTCAATCGCGACATTCCTTTGAGAAAATCAAGAAGGCCCTGACTGAAGCTCCTATGCTTATCAGTCCCGACTACTCAAAATATTTCCTTATTTTCTCCTTTGCCTCCCCTGACATAGTAATTGTTGTTCTATTACAGACAAATAACATTGGGCTAGAACAACCTATTTCTTATTTCAGCCGAGCATTGAGGGATGTCAAAGTCAGGTATGACACCATGGAGAAGCAGGCTTATGCTCTAGTAAAAGCTCTCAAATCTTTTAGAACCTACGTCCTGCAGTCAAAGATCATCGCCTATGTCCCCTCGACTGCTATTAAAGACATTCTTATTCAGCCTGACATAGACAGGAGAAGGAGTAAATGGATAGCCAAAATTCTGGAATTCAACCTGGAAATAAGACCCACCAAATTGATCAAAGGTTAAGGTTTAGATAAGCTATTGGCTGAAGAAAACTTCCAAGCTTTGGGGATAAGTTTCATCAACGAATGCTCAGGTATTCAATAGAATCAACTGTTTGACATAGACCATCAAAGGGAGCCCCCATTGGCTCAATGTCCTTGGTATAAAGATGTCATATACTTTTTGCAGGAGCTGCGGCCTCTAGACAGCCTGCAAAGAAGCAAAGAAAGAGCTCTGAAGCTCAAGGCAGTCAGATACTACCTGATTGATCAAATGTTATATTAGAAATACCCCCTGGGGGTGCTTTTAAAATGCATGAGTCCACAAGAGTCTGAAATGATCGTGGCTGAATTTCATAGTGGCCTGTGTGGAGGGCACCATTTCTGGAAAGACACAACCCACAAAATCCTCAAAGCTAGATACTACTGGCCTAGCGTGTTCACTGATGTCTACAAAGGGGTCAGAGCCTGCATCAAATGTCAAAAATTTGCAGGAAAGAAACAACTCAAGTCTCTGTCGTTAAATCCAGTGGTGGTTTCAGGACCTTTCCAGTAGTGGGGCCTAGATTTCATTGGAGAAATTCACCCTACTTCCAGTGGGTAGCACAGGTGGATCCTGAATGCTACATATTTCTTTACCAAGTGGATTAAAGTTATCCCCACCAGGAATGCTTCCCACAAGGTAATCATTGGATTCTTGGAGGACATCATCACAAGGTTCGGCTGCCCAAATAAGATTGTCACTAATAATGCAACCGCTTTTGGGTCCGAGCCGTTGGCCAAGTTCTACAAGCAGTTCAGAATCAAGCTGATTCACTCCACTCCATATTATCCACAGGGTAACGGTTTAGCAGAATCCTCCAACAAAAGCCTGATACGGATCATCAAAAGGCTGTTGGAAGACAACAAGAAGGCCTGGCATTCCAAATTAAAATTTTCTCTATGGGCCGACCGAGCGACCACGAAGAGATCTATCGACGTCTCTCCTTTCCAATTAGTCTATGGAGTGGAGGCTACTTTCCCCTCTCAGTTTTCCATCCCTGTAGCGAAATTCCTCCAGGATCATCAGGAGGAACCTGATGACATGATCAGAAGGATTCATCGGCTAGTGGAAGTCCAAAAAGCTAGGGAGAAGATAGTGAACAGAATTCAGGACCATCAGCAGAGGATCAAGCATGTTTTCGATAAGAAGGCCAAGAAGGAGAAGTTCTAGACAGGAGACCTGGTGCTGAAATGGGATGCTCCTAAACAAGACAAGGGAAAACATGGTAAATTTGAAGCCCTGTGGGTTGGGCCTTTCAAGATCTCTGAGACTTTTTCAAATAACACGTACAGGTTGCAGGATTTGGAGGGTGAAGGAGTTTTCAGTAGCCCAGTAAATGGGCATTTTCTTAAAATATATTTTGTCTGAGCCTTCAGTGGCTCCTATGTTTTGTAAATATTGCCTTTTTTGTTCTTTGTTTTTCCCTTTATTGTTTCGGCTTAGTAAGTGACTCCATAGCCCAACAACAAGGCACTGGAACTGCAAATAAGTTCTTAGAGCATCGTGGGGACAATTCTATCCCCCATGGAGCCTAATGTTAGCAAGAATTGTGGTATCAGGGCACAAAGGTACATAGGTCTGCAGGATTGCGTGATAAGTGCCCAAGCGCAGTACACAGAAGAAATCTGTTTCGGGCCCAAGTCAAGCGAGCGAGCGCTCCGATTTCAACGTTCAGGATGCATCCAGGGAATCAGATCAACGGTGGGCAGGAAATCGCGATTGGCAAAGATGAACCAAGTTTAACGCATTAGATAGCGCCCATACCATGTTCAGGAATGGATGATAATCGCTCATCCTAAAGGATACGTGGCGCGAGGTCTGGCCACGTCGACGTTTCGACATTCGGGAGTTCGTGAGGTGAATGTTTTACGTCTTTGAAAATCATGAAACCACAAACCTCGATAGCACTAAAAGAGCCGAAGCTGGGGCCTGCGACGTCATGAAGCATTTTCAGTCGTCCATTCAAAGGGGACACCTAGCGGCAAACTGAGCCATCTCAGTGTTTCGCCCATCGCGACTCTAAGGCACAAAAGGAAGCTCCGTTATTTTCCGATGTGCGAGATGCCAGGAAAGTATTAGACCTGGGCCCACAACAGCGTCAGCTGAGTTCAATAGCATCAGATATCAAAGGGATGCATGGCACCAGATTGATCCATCTCGGCATATCGCTCATCACGATTTCGATCAGCAAGGATCAGCTCCTTCATATTCGCAAATGTCGAAAAGTGACATGGGAGTAGGCACGTGGTCACAGTCTGTGGTTACTTGGAAAAAGAGAGGATCTGTGTAAAGAAGGTCGAAGCACCGAGTTCAGTTACAGGGAGGATTGTCGTGGTCTCCAAGCGCCATCGGATCCGATCTCCATACTATTTTTCTCCTGAAATAAATGATGACAAGAGCGGGTTGTTGAAACCTAATTTCATTCATTAAGTGAGGGGATGGAGGGTCTGGCAGGCCGTCTGCCCGAAGAAGTCCCGTGTATCAATTTTCTCAAAGACGCCATGCCAAAGTCCTCAACTCGACAGAGAAGTCTGCGCATGCTAGCCCAACACTTAATGGCTCAGCTACCCTCCTTACAGGAGCCATGCGTAGTTAAGATGCAACTTAAAGAAAGATATTAGTATGAGTTTGACTGAAGAGACATCAAGCCTTGGGTGACTGGGCACACCTCTATGAGGTGAATTTTCCTGAGTATATAGACTCAGTCTTTGTAATGTTTGAGGCATCGATGGTTGAGAAGAGCTCTCGGTTTTAAAGTTTTAATGAAGCACTGTTATTCTGGTTATGCATGGACTTTTGAGACTTCTTGCCTTATGAATGCCTGTTTCCTTCACATCTTTGTTTACACTGTGTTAGAAAAGCTCGGAATTGGAGGATCCAGTTGAGTTGTAGTTGTTATAGGATGATGTTGGATTGGATCACTGTAGCAGTTACGTTGTTTCTAATCAGTTCTTGTGATTTTCCCAGCGCTGAGTGACTTGGAGTTGGAAGATCTAGTCAAGTCCCCTTTCAGTTTCTTGAGACCCTGAACTAAGATGATATTACATTCAGAGTCTTTCCTCTACAAACCACTGGAATCCTTTAACCTAAAGTTGTTTGTTCACCTCCCTTACCAAGTCTTCCACCTGCTCATCTTTTAATCAACTCACTGGATGAAGTTAGATCAAGACCTCCTTTGTTCTTTACACACCAGACCCAGTACCTGAGTTAGAGTGATATTTCCTCGAGTCTCTACCCATATGATCATCTATAAAAAACTATCGTGACATTAAACTGATGGGTGTCGGGCTCTTCTCTTGCAAGAAATCCAGGAGTGACTTCCGACGCTAACAACCACCATCGCCCGAACTAGCTCTTATATTGCACTCGTTGGAGGCCATCAATGAGACTTTAAAGGGGAGACAACCAAGAGGGATGGAAGTGGAACCCCCACTGTCTGGAATGGGTAATCTAGAAGTGTCAAGGGGTGCATGTTGGGGACCTCTGCCTGGAGACATCACGCAAGAATTGCAGAAGATCAAACTTTCGGAGTGTGCCGAGGGTCGAGCCAATGAATGCGCAGAAGCATGGTTGGAAGGTATGACAAGGTGTTTTTCCTTAAGGGACTATGCATCCAACTCAAAGGTGAAGATAAAAATTTTTCAGTTAAGAGATAGCGCCTTGAACTAGTGGGGTAACCTGGAAAGACAACTGCATCTTACCCCAGACACAGTATCTTGGGAACTTTTCGAGGAGAGGTTCTGAAGGAAATATTTGCCAGCTTACTATGAGGAACAACAGGTAGGGGCGTTTCATGCCTTAGCATAGTGAAATAGATCTGTAGAAGAATATGAGATCCGATTTATGGAATTGGTCAAATATGTTTCATATATGGATAATGAACAACGACAGGTAGACCGCTTCATCTATGGATTGAACCCTAAGATCAGATCTATGGTGCAGATGTGGAAACCGTCTTCAGTAGTGAAAGCTATGGAAAATGCGTGTTATGTGGAAGAATACATGAACTTGAATGGAGGTATGAAGTCAACATTTCCACATTGTCTTGGATTTGTCAGGAAGGCCCCTAGGACATTTCCCAGGGGAGGGCGCTCAAGGCCACCTCCATATGGTAACAGAGTCGCGCCAAGGACAGTAGTTGCAGGGATTTCAATGGCAGTGAGTGCAGCATCTCGTTCATTGTTAACGACGCAGACAGATCCATGGCCATCTTAGGGAGCAGCTAGTAGGGACAGGGGTTCCAAGGGAAGGAACTTGTTTCAGAGACAGTCACAGATTCAATCCTATGTTACCTGTTGGGGATGTGGAGGACCCCATTACCAGCGTGATTTCCCATAGTTACAATCAAGATTGGTGCATAGAGAAGGAAAGGCCCCAATGGGAAGAGAAAGTAGCAGCCACCAAATTTACGCAGCAGTTAATAATCGCCAGGCCGAGCATCAATCCACGATGGTGGAGTCACCAGGTATGCTAAATCATATCAATGTTAATATTTTATTTGATTTTGGTGTGACAGATAGTTTCATTTCACCATTTTCATTAGAAAAGAGTGGGTTGGTAGCCTACGAGCATGATGACTTTAAACAAGTCAAGATGGCTTCGGGGGAAAACCAAGTGGTAGGACCTAGTGTTGATAATTGTATAGTAAACCTGGGAGTGTGTACTACCAGGTTGAAGGTATATGTCACTGCTCTCGGGGCCTATGACCTAATCATTGGAATGGATTGGTTAGAATCTCATTAAGCATTGGTATATTGTTTCACAAAAAGGGTTCTTTGTGTAGACGACAAAGGAAGGCCAGTAGAGATCCAGGGTGTACGGATAAAAGCGTCATTATGCTTTATATCAACTATGAAGGTTAAGTGATGCTTGAGGCAAGGGTGTTGACTTTATGTAGTAGAGGTAGTGAATGAAAGGAATGGACCCTCATTGGATCAGTACCCGGTATTGTCATAATTTAAGGATGTTTTTCCGAACAAGTTACCAGGTTTACCTCCTGAGAGGGATCTTGATTTTACTATTGAGCTAGAACCTAGTGCAGAACCAATTTCCAAGACCCCGTATCAGATGACAATGCTAGAAATTTGTGAGTTGCAAATGTAGTTGAAAGATTTGTTAGACTCAGGGATAATAAGACCTAGTGTCTCACCTTGTGGTGCACCAGTAATTTTTGTAAAGAAGAAGGCTGGATCCTTATGAATGTGTATAGACTACAAGGACTTGAATCATGCTATAGTGAAAAATAGGTACCCAATGTCGTGAATAGATGACCTCTTCGATCAGATGAAAGGAGTAGAGGTATTCTCATAGATCGATCTACAATCAAGGTATCATCAGTTAAGAATTAAGGAAGGCGATATCCCAAAAACTGCCTTTCGAACTCGGTTTGGACATTACGAGTTCATTGTAGTACCTTTTGGATTGACCAATGCGCCAACAGTATTCATGAGCCTCAAGAACGACATATTCTGGAAGTACTTAGATCGATTTTTACAAGTCTTTCTAGATGACATCCTCATCTATTCTAAGAATGAAAGAGAACATGAGGAACACTTACGAGTAGTGTTGTCTTGCCTTAGAGAGAACAAATTGTATGGGAAGTTGTCAAAGTGTTCCTTCTTCCAGAAAGGGATTCACTATTTAGTTCATATCATTTCTAGCGAATGAATCTCTGTGGAACCAGAAATGGTAAAGGACATTATGGAGTGGCCAGTGCTGAAAAATTCCCATGAGGTGAGAAGCTTCATGGGGCTAGCAGGTTATTATCAGAGATTTATGGAAGGATTCTCCAAAATAGTGAAACCCATCACCACTTTGCAGTGCAAGGGGATTAGGTATGAATGGATAGAAGAATGTGTAGTGCATTCATCGAGCTTAAGAGGTTACTAACTAGTGCACCAATTCTACAAGTGTTGGATATGGAAAAGTATTTCACTATCTGCATGGATGCCTCAAAGAAAGGGTTGGGGGCCGTGCTAATGCAGGAAGGAGGAGTGATAGCTTGTGCATCAAGAAAGTTGAAGAAACATGAAGAGCTATACGCGACTCATGATTTAGAGTTGGCAGCTATAATGCTAGCTCTGAAACCTTGGAGGCACTATCTTGTAGGGAGAAACTTTGAGCTCAAAATGGACCATCAAAGTTTAAAACATCTCTTCACTCAAAGGGATCTGAATGTCAGGCAAAGACGATGGAGTGATTTTATGAGTGAGTACGATTTTGGTATTTTGTACATCAAGGGAAAACAAAATGTGGTCGTAGATGCCTTGAGTAGGAGACCATGTATCTTCTCCTTGATACCCTTAAAAGTAAATTTGAGGGAACATGTTTTGACATAACTCCAAGGAGACAATTGGTATTTAAACGTTACTTCAAACCTCTAGAGTGGGAGGTGATTAGATCCAAAGTATGAAGGATATAGTCTGGAAGCAGACGAACTGATAAGATATCGAGGAAGGATGTACATCCTTGAGAATGGGGATATTCGAAGCATCATACTGACGGAAGCCCATGGATCACTTTATTGTGCGCATCTGGGTGTGAAGAAGATGTATGCATACATGAGGAAGCTCTTCTTCTGGGTAGGCATGAAGTGCGATGTAGTCCATTTCATCGCCAAATGCCTAGAGTGTCAACAAGTGAAAGCCGACCACCATCACCTGGCACGCCTCCTACAACCACATGATGTTCCTATGTCCAATTGGGAAGTCATCTCTATGGATTTTGTTGTGGGGTTGCCTCTCACATATTATAGACACAATGCCATTCTTGTGATAGTGGATAAGTTAACCAAGAGTGCTCATTTTATTCCGGTTAGAGACACTTACGATGTCACTGATGTGACACGTGTGTTTGTAAATGAGGT